>JAFBJT010112010.1:0-12260 GCA_016785325.1 Chascanopsetta lugubris | reverse complement strand
GTCAACAATTATCCAAGGATCAGCTACCTCACAGAGTAACAGGGCTAAATACAGTGACCTTCACTAAACCTTGCATGTCAACAACAGATAAAACAAACAATTACATTAGCTTTGAGAAATCCAAAAGAACACATCATTGACCTCAAGAGAAAAAACTGTAACAAAGGATCAAACCCCTCCCATCAAACACTTTCCTGAAGAGACTTCCTCTTCACCTGCTCGAACAATTCAGCCAACTGGCTCATTCTTGAAGTGCAGTACAAACGGAAAGGCAGCAGAGAAATGCCAACAGTCATTTATCAAACATCGCTGGTTGTACGCCTCTGTTCTGCTCAGTGAAACTCCAAATATACCGACAGCGGCTTACACAGGGAACAGATTTCCTGTTACGAGAGGAAAGATTGTAGAATTGGAGCAGGATAACGGGGCGATGTTTATAATAAGTCACAATCACGACAGCAGCCCTGCTAAGTAGCTGCTGGAGCTGTGGAGCGTCAATATGCTCCCAGAATTTGTGGGTCAAGACACAAGGGTGTGTGTTGATGAGAATGTTTGATACTGTTCAATCACCATGGCCCAACGTAGCTTAGCACACAATGCCGTTGTGGTACTAACTGATAAGATAATATTCTCAAACACGAGTGAAACATTCTTCAAATGTTACTGCCCAGAAAGAGCTGGAAGGAAGCCACTGAAAAGTGCTTTGTGTTGTTGTGTTGCGTTCGGGTTCCACTGTAGGAATTAAGAAGATTAACTTTTGGATGTTTGCTGTACAGGAAAACCGGTCACACTGACCAAATGCCAGCCAAGGACAGGGCTTCCTTCAGGAGGGCCACTGAGCAACAGCAACGACAACAAACAGATTGTGAAGGACAGTCGGGGAATTTGTGTGGGAGAGAGAGAGAGGAAGCAACACAAGCAGAACAATCATGTTCATAGTTTCATAGCACTAATCATAGAATCTACAGAGGTTGTAGAGAGGAGAAGGCGGAGTAGGCAGGATACGGTGGATGGGTTGTTGATCCTTTTGATTTTAAGGGTTGGCTGCATCACTTAACCTACATGTCACCTACTGAATGTCACTGTTTTAAACTTTGTGTTTTAATGTTCATTTACAAAAGTTAAGAGTTAACATAGACTTTTTTTTGTAGCTTTCACGGTATGTTACTTTCGAAGACATTAGAAATGTAATTTGACTATTAAAATGGGTGTTCAAAAATGACAATGATTGTGATAAAATGAAAAAGTTCTGAAATAAATTGACAAATTGCAATCATCTAAATAACAGGCGACAACCTGACTCAGAGTATCTGAATCAGGTAAACTACTTCTTTCAATTGGGACTCAGCTCTTGATAATACTCTCAAAGCTTAACAGATAACTACAATACTACATTCTACACCTGTGACATTCAGCATGATATTGACGAATGCTCAGTGTGAAGAAGTGCATTTCATACTTTCATTATTTTACAGACACAGTTTCACGATGAAACTACATAAACTAACTGGTCCAATAATATTGCAGATACAACATAAACAAGTAAATAAAACGGCTCCAGTTTCACGGGAGCCATATTTTGAAGATACACAAGAACAAATAAAAACAAATCAAAGAGTTACACACGAATCCATATTCAGCGCACGTCTGTCTGTTCCCTGGTTTGTCTCTGCTACGGAAGCTCGTCCGAGTTAGCTTAGCACTTTAGCCGCACAGGCACGACTGTAGAAACTAAAACTACAAGAGCAGCGTAACTATTGAATATTGAACGTACATGGAAATTAAATAAACACATTGTCTCCACAAATTAACAACCAAGGAAGATACAATTATACACTTCCATATCAAAATGCTAACGTTAGCCACACGCTAAGTCGGCTAAAGTTGCTAACCCCAACCTCTGCGTTTTCTACAGGCTATGTTGAACGTAGCGTACATACACATGTGCAAACACGTAACTTACATGCAGTTGTTTGTCTCTCATAGCTTTTAACCTCTCCTTTCTCTTCAATGCCTGCAGCTGCAGCGAACCCACATTCGACTCCATGTTTACTTCCACACGCCGCTCGATTCTCTCTGGGTTGTGTTCACAGCCCTGAGACCAGATACTTCAAACGTCGAGCTCATCGATCGATGGGGCCTGTTGACTGATCACGTGACATTGTTTTGTTTGAGTAATTCCGGAATAATTGTCAAGTGGATTAATCAAAAACAGAGACAGAACAATACATATTAACGTTCTTATTTCAATATTTATGTTCAAATTTAAACATATTAAATATTGATGTTAATGTCCACACTGATGAATGTCTCAATTAATTAAATTTGCAACAACCACTAAACAATTTGGGCAATTCAATCCTACATAAAGACTATAAATAAACGTTTGATAGTTTGAAAGGATTAAAGGTCAGACATTGGACTGACTGGCACACGTCCTGCCTGTTGATGGTCACACTGTCACGTCCTGGTTAGGAATGTAGGCCATTGCCATGGTAATAATACAGCTGCCTTCAATCTTTGCTGTGTCTATTCTCCTAATGACCAACATTTGTGTTTGTGTCCCAACACTGACCTGGGTGTTAGTGATGCTATAAAGATCATGTGACTTAATGATAACAAGTGTTCAATCCATTCATCACAGCTACTGCATGACCACAGATGATGTGTGCTGCTATGTAAAGCACATAGTGCTAGTATTTGATGTTTTACATGCAAAAAACCTGTGAATGTGTTCGTATTGCATTGTGGGAAATTCATCATGGATGAAGCATCAGCACCTAAGTAAGTAGTAAGACATCCTGCTTCAAGACAAGACTGTAATATACCAATGCACCACAAATATGCCGAATATACAAATATACTATTGACATTTTCTGCTAAATGTATACCTTAAGTGATCATAATTCAATTATATTTCATATATCATGCTTGGTTCTTAGAGCGACCTATACCAACCTTTGAAGGCAGGGAATGTGGCACCTTGTACAGACTGTGAGGTCTCAAGTCTAGATCTGTGAATATGGGCCATAAAATAACTGGCTGGATTTTACTTGTCTGTGACACCTGTGTGAGCACCTGAGTGAGACACACACACACACTCACACACATACACACACACACACACACACACACACACACACACACACACACACACACACACACACACACACACACACACACTATCAAAATGCCGTTCGTCTCAAACACTTTCATTTAGGCGTTTATGTGTCTGCACGTTTCGACGGGGATGCCCCCCCCCCCCCCCCCCCCCCTCTCTCTCTCCACTAGGAGTCACACACAGCAACAGCAGCAAGAGCAGGGAGCTGAACGCGGACGTGAGTGTCCCTCCTCCTCCTCCTTCTCCTCCTCCTCCTCCTCCTCCACAACCACACACGCACCAGTTCCACGCATATTTGTTCCTGGTTGCACAGTGTGGACCAGTGATCGCTCATGTTGTGCTGTTCCACGCCACTTTGAGGAGAAGTTTGCGCGGCGTTGACGCTCGGTGGAGGCGGGAACTACTTTTATTTTATTCTTAATTTTTTTATTTTTTAAACCTTTCTGTCGTTGCGTGGACTCGGCAGGAATGGTTGAGAGGAGCGCTCCGCCGCTCCGGTGTGTGTGGAGTTGCTCGGACCGGGATCTACACGCTGAGTTGGGGATTTAAAATAATCATAATTTTTTTTTAAATACAACAAAATCGAGAAAGCGGAGGAGATCATGAGCAACCACAAGGGCGGCGGAATGGCATCGAAGGAGCGGCTGTACGAGCTGTGGATGTTGTACTACACCAAGGTGAGTGGAGGGCGGAAGACCTGACACCTGTTGTCGCGGCAGCTCCAGCTCCGGTCCCCAACTTGACCACCTATCCACACACACTCACACACACACACTCACACACACACACACACACACACACACTCTCTCTCTCTCTCTCTCTCTCACTTGATCACAGATCTATGTCTCTGATCGACGAGTCGTCGGTTTGATATGAGGAAGTCGGCTGTTTTCTGCCTGTTTCTCCGGCAGCTGTTTGTTTACCCAGGTGGAAGCTGCCGCCGCGACCCAGTCATATCATGTGTCCGCCTCACTGACTCGTATAACCCGTGCCTCTGTGCTCAGGTGTGAGGGGGAGATCACAGGCGGCGATAAACAGTGTTATAGTGATCGATTGTCTACCTGAGACCCAGGCAGGTGGGTGGTTTACGCTTCACACTTGACTTCCGGTTCCTGTTCCTGCTCCTGCTCGTCTCCCCCAGCAGCCAGTCTTCCCCGTAGTAGTAGAAACATGACACTGCTCTTGGTGGATTTTGTCTGTTTGTGGGAAATACTACTTTATCAGCTTTGAACACGTGTTTTTGTTTTCGCCACAGTGGCGGATCGAAGGGGTTGCTGTACCAGGGGTCATGAGGGGTGGGGGTGGGGGCAGTTCATGCAGTGTCATACACCTGTAAGTGGTTCCTGCTTCACCTTTCTAGCTGGTGTTACACACTGTTATTATTTGGTCTGATACCTAAACAACATATTGTTAGTTACTGAGGCAGATAAGCCGTATTTGGGTTTGGATTTTTCAATATGCATTTTAAGTAAGAGTGAAAATCAAAAGTCCAAATTTCTAATGTACGACATGACAAAGTCCAATCATTGAAATAAAAGGCTGGTATAGTTAAATGTCAAAATTGCAAATATGTGCCCTTGTAAGAATCAATGCATCTATATAAAACAGTCCTCTTATCAAATTGTCACATTTATTGTATCGTCATGAAGAACTAGACAGTCTGAAATAGATGACTGAGAGGATGGTGCCCTTTAGGGACCAATCACATTGTGCATGTCTCTCTCCTTCCTGGTCGGACAGGTGGAGATTACATCTGTGTCTAATTTACAAATAGCTTTCTCAAACTCGATTGATGTGTATTCATTATATCGTCGTCATTTTTAATCCCATACCACATTAATACATGTTCAAACACACATCACCTCGCCAACAGGTTTAAACAGGTTGGTTGAATCTTTGCTAATCTCCTGTGTATGTGGTCTACCTTTGTAAAATGCAGTATCTTTGTATAATTAGCAGTAGCTGATGGTGTAGTATTTTCAAAGGTTCCATGTAGCCACACAAAGGCCGGAGTTTTTCTAAGTAAGAGACAGATAAGAGATTAAAAGCCTCTCAAATGAACACATCAGTGTACATATAACCTCAGAGGCAGCCTTGCATTTCCCTCTGGTGTGAACATTTCGACATCATTTAGCACTGACCTGTCCATGTTTTAGTGTGGGGTTTCAAAGGCTCCCCCACGCCCCCGCTGCTGTAAGTGCACCTCAATCCCCTGGTATCTCATTAAAGTGCAATATCTTGTTAATAGGGATGAAATTCATAGTAAAATGGGTTTTTGCATATGCTTTCATGTCGTGAGGCAGAGTGAGACGGAGAGAGAGAGAGAGAGAGAGAGAGAGAGAGAGAGACGGGGTGAGAGGCTGTGTGGCTCTGAATAAATTAACTATTACTATTTAATGTGTTTGCAATCTGCTTCCACGCCTGAGGACAGACAAACAATAAGTGACTGCGCTCCAAGTTTGCATGCACTGTATGTTCACTGTGGGGCATGAACGGTCCCCTCCCATCACCGCAGCGGAGCCTCGACCTCTGCGCTCTCAATGCCTTCAAAGAGACACGCAGGCCAGAGGTCATGGCGGGAAGTGTCTGCAGAAACCCGCGATATGAAGCAGTGATGCGAGCCAAGGAGAGCTGCAGTGAGAGAGCTGTGGCTGTGGTCAGTCAGGGCAGATCCCAGAGGAAGTGTGTTTCTAATCCACCCTGTTACGTCTCCTCTGGGCCACGGCTGTATCACTGTTCCATGTTGACAGTTTGAGTAAGCACGGTGAGCTTCGTCTCCTCGGTGGTTACGGAGGCTGGAGGAGCAACGCGTAGGAGTCGCGTCTAGACTCGGCTTTTCGCGTTTCTCCGCAGAGGAGCGGCCGATGGGCCCCGAGAGGTCGGTCGGAAGTGGAGTTTGCATCTGTGCAAATGGTCCGTTGCCTTCGGAGCGACGGCAGGCCAACGTGATTCGGCCTCATTGTGTCCCACACGTCAACACCTGCTGTGAGTCAGAGGGACACGACAACAGAGAGGCAGCGCAACCACTTCACAGAACAATCACCTGCCTCCTCCACAGACTCACGGGTGCCTGTTCGTCAAGTTGTGTCGCTGGGAAGACAATGTCTGTTTTCGAAAAGCTGAACACGTCCCAGCTTCACCCCACAGGCTTAGGCGAGGTGTGTTTATACTGCTGCTGCGCGCAACTGCACCTCTAGGCGCCACTAAATCCAACACACTGCACCTTTAGCACTGTGAGATACGTTGCTCGGAACAGTTTCACTCATTTCTCAGGATTGATGCGTGAGTGTTGGTTAAAAATGGAGTTAAAGAAGGAACCGAAATCTATAAGTGCGTATGATTCGGTGTGGTTAAATCAGAAGGGTGGGATTGGGCCAACAACTGCTGCATGTTACTTCACAACTAGATGTCTCTCAATTCTGCCCAGTGTGCCTTTAAAGGATGTTTTGAAGTAGTTTTTCAAAGACCGTATAGATTGAACGGCCAATGACTTTCAGGGATCCATAGGGTATTTGAGAAAAAAAAAAAGGATGAGACAGACAGACATCTCTTCCTGGCTCTCTGTCTCTTTACAAACCTTTTCCTCATGCCCTGACACACACCCTCTCTCTCTGTGTCTCTGTGTGTGTGTCTCTCTCTCTCTCTCTCTCTCTCTCCTATTGAGTCACATCAAACACACCCTGGCATCTGTTTCACGCCCTGCAACAGATCTGAACTCAAGCCTAAAAATACTCCTCAATGTCTCTACTCTCCACATCCCTTTTCCTCCGTATCAGCCCTCAATGAACCTATGGGAGTTTATAGCGCACAATAAAGCTTTGATGAACGCGATAACACGCGATTCCATCATATTCCAGGACACGCATCTTGGCCATCGTTGGCTGGTTGCAGCAAGAGAGCAAAGCGTGCTCAGGCTTGCCAGTGATAAAGGAACTCTGCTTCCTCTGATTGTGCAAGAAATCACACACACACCCCAGTTTTTTAGATGAGCCGAGCTTCAGGAAGCTCTGATGATGTAGAATGCTGAAAAGTCATTGTGTGGAGTCATCTGGAGCTAAATGAGACTTTTCCGGCATAAACAACCCTAAAGAACCGACGGGCCACGATGCAGAGACAATGATGGAGGGTTGATCTGCTGGTTGATGATGTTTGTCCAGGAAATGCCTCCTGGTTGAGATCGTGTGAGATCAGCTTGCGTTCGGCCCACGTGTGGATCTCCAGGCCCGTAGGTAGAACATGCTCACGTCCCTCATCTCCTGCAGTTCAAACCCGCTTTACTGGAACTGTCCCAGGGCTCAGCATCTCTTTTGTGCCAGTGCTCAGCAGACCAACATGAAACCCTCATAGCTGACAGGTATGGACACACACCGAAGAGTCTGATCTAATCACCGTGGAAGTAACATTCATCAGATCATGTGTGACAACAGCCAGCAGCTCTTTTGGACACGCTTCCTCTTCTCTCCTCCAAGTCAGAACACAGCTGCTCTGTCTTTTTTACCTTGAATCATCTGGTTATGTTGAATTACTCCACAACGAATGGCTTGTTATGCGCTGATGACTTTGAGGATTTGTTTTTCTCTTTTAAAGAAAGCTCAAAACATGAATGGATGCATGCCAAAGTTTCATGCCCATGTTGCCTGGTTCCTCTTCCCAGCAAACCTGCTTTACGGGTTGTGGGTTCGTACTTTTCTAAATTTGTGTCATTTCCACAGAGAGTCTCAGATGTTCAGAATAGGCTGTAGTGTCCTCGAACCGTCCACCACTCCAGCTCCTGTTTCTCCCTCTGTGGAGCTGCCGTCAATCCCCACGCAGAAAAGCCCAGACTGCTCTGACTGGCCAGCTGGCGCAGTCTCTTGTGATTGGTCAATGGACTTTCAAACTCCGCCCACCACAGTGACATCAGCATAATCGGGCGTAAGAAGGAGAATTGACCATAAGGCGTTTCAGCATCGGTGGTGCAACACGATGGACCTGCTCCTGCTCTTTCAAGAGTGATGACAGTAGAAATGTGTGCCATCAAGTGACTTCACGCTCAAAAACATCAGTGTGATTATTCTCATATTGCATCTCTGTGAAATAAAAGACATGTCAAATGTCACTGAAATCTCCCACACTGCACCTTTTTTAACGGTGAGCTCATCGGAAAAATGGGAACCCACTCGGGGTCCAACCCTTTACGTCCTAAATACCACTCCTTACAAAGTCAGTATTGATGAACTGAACTAATCACGTCCTGGCGGCGGCTCAGAGCAGCTGGAGCTCAGTGATTGGTTTGAATACATGTTGTCCAGAGTCATGTTAAAGCGAGTATTACACACAGCGTCAGTTCTCCCTCTCCTCCCTTGCGCACGGCCCGGCAGCTGTGCCGCTCTCGGCTGCTTGGCATTCCGCTTGGCTCCGGCTTCCTGCGCCAGCGCAAGCAAAGAGCACTTTGATTTGTCCTGCTCGGCCCTCGTGTTGGTAAACAGGGGAGACCTGTGGCACACCGGGGAGTTCAACCGCAGACCTCGTAAGACGATGACGTGCGTTGCAGAGGACGGTTGTAGAGTTTATTTTATTTTATTTTATTTTATTTATTTATTTATTCCCCCCCCAGCACAGATTCCTCGTCGTTTCCCTCCCGGCAGCCGAGGAGGTGGTTGCGCAGCTGCGTCCACTGCTGTGTTGTTGTGTTGTCACTGTGCTTCATCTCCACCACCACTGCCGCCTTTAATTAGTCTCCTCGACAGGCTCCTTCAGCTAATGATCACCGAGCGAATCACACTTACAGCGCCGTGCCAGCCTGACATCTCGCTGTATCACACTGATCTCTGAGCGCCGGCCACCGAAGGCCTCTCTTTCCCCTCTGTGCCCCCGAACAGCGCTGTGACATCAAAGACGCGTGTCAGATCAGTAAATACACAGAGTTGACCACAGGAGCTCAGTGCAAACAAAGGTTTTCTCACGACATTCATGCTCTGCTCCTTTTTTTGACTAAACCTGGCCTGAATCCATGGGTTGTTTTTTTTTTTTATCATTTATTCATTTTGCTCCCCTTCATTTTTTAAATCAAGTTTTATTTTCAATGTTCAAATTTCCCAGTGGAGAAAGAATGAGAAGCAGTTAACCGATCATGAAAGTGGTGGTCAAAACACAGTTTACAGGTGCAGTGTGTAACACTTATCATTTTCCTTATCAGAATATATAGTATATCATTAATATATAATAATTACACCAATGTTTAATGAGTGTAATCACCTGAGCCCTCTGCATTCACTGCAGGAGCGGGTCCTTCTTACAGAGGCCGCCATGTTCCACCACCGTGTTTGTACAGTAGCCCTGAAAGGACCAAATACACGCCTTTTCTGAGTTCCAATGTTTTCCAGAGGCTACTGTAGCTTCTTCCACAGGATTCGAAGGGAGGGTTGAGGTCTCTCAGTGAACAGTTGACTTTGACATGGAGGCTTGACAGAGTTCTCGTTCCACCTAGTTGCTGTCGCAGTTTGAAGATGACGTCTGTTGTCGAGCAGCATTTGTTCCGAGTGGTGTCACTGAATAAATGATTTTACTACATGTCGTCGTACCGTGACATCCAGTTAATAAGATACTCATCGGTGGCTTCAATGACACACAAGGTGTAATCAGACACAACTATAGAGTCATAAGGGGTTACCATAAGAAGCTGTCATTAAGGAACTGGTCATTCATTGAGCTCCTGTTTTAATAGATCGTGGAACAAAGCTTTGGGAGTGTTGGCGTTTCCCTCTGTGACCTCTCCCACTCACGTCTCGCAGACCTGATCCTCCTCATGGTGGAGGCTCAAAACAATAGGTGGTTCACAGTTTCCTGCTTTCACAGAGTTCACACTGTGGTTTGTGTGCACAGCAGAGGTGTGACGTAATGCTCCTGAGTAATAATTGTTTCATATCTTATTCAAATTTGTCATTAAAGGTGCAGCGTGTAAGACTTTGGACATTGTTGTTACGTCTGGAAAATATCCTAAAACAATTACATACTGACATTGTCATGAATTTATAATTACGTAAATGTTTTATTTCCCCCCCCCCCCATTGCCCTAAAATGAGCCGATGTGTTTACAGGAGGAGTGGGTTCCCCCCTTATGGGGGCCGCCATGTTTTTCGCAGAGGTAAAAGCGTACGCACTAAACATCTGTTGAGTATTAATGACAGCTGAAGGCCACCATAGGTTCTCCTGCATGTTCAGAAGGGTGAGGGTGAGGTGTTGGATACAACATGCAAATTCACCTCTAGAGGTCACCAAATCGTACACACTGCACCTTTAAAGTACAAATATATGGGTTTAAAAAAAAAACCTGACGCATTTTTCCATCTGGGGAAAACACTGCATCACTTCATATTATTCCATTCCCTCCATGCAAAACTCATCAACTATTCCTCATCGTTTTTATTATTCACTCATGGAGCTGAAGCCTTCGACCCAAAAGAGGAAGGGTTTCCGACGAGGACGCAGAGTATGAAGGAAATAAGCGTCGGTTGAAATGACAATGTCATTTCCTGGTTGCTCACTTGACACTGGGAGACAAGAAGTGAGTGTGTGTGTGTGTGTATGTATGTGTGTGTGTGTGTGTGTGTGTGTGTGAGTCAGACGCTGCTGCTGTGCTGTGCTGTGTTGGAGTGATGTGCAGCGTCTGACTGGCGACCACACAGACGGCTCGAGCGGGTTCACGGGAACCCGGCACCCTGCTGCTCGGCTGCAGACAATGAGAGATGGACTGGCACACAAGTCGAGGCCAGTTGGTAATGTACATTTAAAAATTCAGAGAATTCTCTTCATTCATTTGCATTCACACCTATTCGGTGCTGTATTTAAAAAAAAAAGGGAAAAAAAAGAGTGCATGTGACCTTTTTTTTTTTTTAAAGGCATATTAACAACATACACCAGATCATTCTATATACTCGAGGGTTCTGCCACCTTTGGTCCCACATGACCTGCAGGACCCTCCTGTGTGTGGTGATGTATGTGTGTGTGTGTGTGTGTGAGGGGAGGAGTGTGGATGTGTGGCACCGTGCGCTGTTTACTGTGTGTTATTTGTGCACAGTGACTCAGTGGGTCTTGAGAGGACTCGAGTCTCTCCCTCTGGAGGAAGCTGCCTCACCGCTGAGTGCTGTCACGTGCGAATCAGAGCGCTCAGGTTGTTCTCGCACACCGAGGACATCAGGGCACGTTCACAGATGTCCTGAACGGTCCTGTGTCCTGTGTCCTGCTGTGCCGTTCGATGCCGCAACACCGTGTTGCGTGGCCTGTCTGAATCATCCGAATGGAAATGAATTCTGCAACATATGTGCTTCATATATTCAGAGAAAATTGTATGCAAAGTTGACCTTGTTACCTCTGGCGACCTGACCTCTCATGTGAGGGCGAGAGGCTGATTTGAGGAGTAAAGCGGAGCCGTGTTGCCACACAACGCAGAAGAAGCACCTCTCGTTTGTGACAACAAATCAAAGTGCTCAACAAAAGTTGCTCTCGGGGGGCTGGGGGGCTGGGGGGGGGATTCGCTGTACGTGTGGCTCCGTGTGTTACAAGTATGCGCTTCGAAATGACACCAACATGCTCATGCCTTGTCCTCCGACCTGCCTGTGTTGAAAAAGGAAAGAATTGGCTCATGTTCCTCTTTGAGCCACAACATCCTGTTGCAAAAACACCACATGAGATTTAGTCAGTCCCGTGTTTTTCATGTGTGCAACAGGTTCCGGGGGCAGAGACGCAACTGAGAGAACGGGGTTATTATTTTTGCCCTCTCTTTTTTTGTAAAATTTTTAAATTAAAATTTTTTTTTACACCGGCTGCACCCTTCACCCCTGCGCCGACGTATAAAGGCGCCGTTGTTTTCCCTCCCTCCCGCAGAAAGACGCCGGCTACCTGCAGCAGTGGCTCGAGGCCTTCGTGGCGTCCTTCGACCGGCTCATTGACGTGAACTCGCTGGAGCCGCGCAGGTGAGGAGCGTCACGCCGACTGAAGATGAAATAAGCCTGCACTGGTTTTGTGTAAACGCAGCCTGTTTCCCCCCCAACCCAAGCNNCCCCCCCCCCCCCCTCTCTCTCTCTCTCTCTCTCTCTCTCTCCCCCCCACCCCTCCCCCCAGGCTGGAGGAGAGCAGCTCCGAGGTGCCCCTGCTCCCC
>JAFBJT010112009.1:21176-34295 GCA_016785325.1 Chascanopsetta lugubris | reverse complement strand
CACACACACACACACACACACACACACACACACACACACACACACACACACACACACACTTGCACACACACATAAAGTCACAAAAGAATACATGTTTACAAGACCCTCATCACCGATTCACACTCATCTGCTGTAACACACATTTCACTCACAAATGAATATCGAAGAACACATAGAATGAGTCGGTATCATCCGCCCCCACGTGCGCGCGCAAACACACACACACACACACACACACACACACATGTACGCGCTCCCTAGCTATCATCAATCTCAGGCTTCAGAGCCCCCCCCCCTCCCCTCCCCCCGGTTCCACGGCTCTGTTTTTGGCTCTGTCTCTATGCAGGTAGGAGGTCTCTTGATACTCACCATTGCACATTAATGCAACACACTCCCTCTGCTGCTGCTGCTGCTGCTGCTGCTGCTGCTGCTGCTGCTGCTGCTGTTGCTGCCGCCGCCGCCGCCGCTGCTGCATGTGCACATCCTATATGAAATCCAATCTGTGCGCACGTAGAAGTGCATGTACTAGACTGAAGGTGAATCACAGTTCGAGCCGGCGTTTCCGTGTTTTCTCTGAACGAGGCGTCACAGACGTATTGTTCGTGGCTGCGGCGCCTTTTCATACGACGGCGCAGGGAGCGGATCCCGCGTCGCGCGACCACACTCTGTACCTGTGAGGATTTCTTTCCCATTTCGCTCCCGGGATTTGACTCCTCTGGTCTCACTTCAAAGCCCTCACACCATCACAAACATCAAGCATTTAAGTGTTTGTGTGTGTGTGTGTGTGTGTGTGATTGTCCGATTCCTGGAAAAGCCATTTCCAGGGTGTGCTACAGGGTTGAGAGCGAGATCAAGTCGTCTGTGTTGAAGTCTATATCTCTGCAAATTAATTCTAAGTAATTCAATGTAGCAAAATAAAAAAAGGAGGAGGGAGGGGGAAAAAACAATTTAAAATTTGACTCGTTGCCAAGTTCATCAAGCGGCTAAATGAGCGACTTGTCAAATCGGCAGATTCATTACGCGCAGCAGCACTGACAGCAACACGGTCGTATTACACACGCTGGTATTAAAAACACTTATGCAAATGAGGCTAGTGAATTAAAACAATACAGTGTTTGAGAGAAGGTGATGGAAAGTGGTTAACTCTGCATGTTACGCAACAGTGTAGATTACATTTCTGTCATAATGTTCTCTGTGCTCGTTTTGAACAGCAGCCGAATCCACATCCAGGAGGTGAACCTGTGTGATGTTTGACTCCAGATTCAAAGTCTTTCGGTCTTGATTTGTGTTTGTGCCCGTGTGCAGTTCTTTGGCCTTAATTTACGCCTCCACAAACGGTGTTATTTGTCCATTCTGGGCCACAGTTGAAAGTTAACGGCGGCCTGTGTGAATAGGACGTTCACTCGTTCACTTACCATTCTGTCCTGTTGTGGCCAAGACTCCCTTAAAAAAGAGGTTCTGAATCTCAAAGGAATTTCTCCTGGTTAAATAAAGGTTAAAATACAAAAAAGGAATAATTAATGAGGTCATGTGATCGCACACGCATGAAAATATCAGTATAATTATCCTGAATTCCATATCTGTCCATTGACTCTGCACATGGCTTTGAATAATGCACTTTGTAAAAGTTAGTTGTATCACGCAAATAGTTTTTTTTTCCCACTTTGAATCGAGAAACATATCAAATATATTCATTCACCTTCATGAAATCATGTGCGCACGGTTTGCATCTGATATTTTTTACAATGTGTTGTCCACACCTGGGCTCAGTTGTAGCGTTTCACACATTGATAACATACTGTTGATTGTACCCAAAGCTTTTTTTTACATAGTTTCACCACATATTTGAACTCTTGCAGGTTAGAATTGTAACAATACGGCCTCGTACCTGCAGACACGTTCATGCTGAATGTTAAAACACAGGCATTTCAGCGTCTTTAATGATCTTGTCAGAATCTCAGACCTATTTAAGTAGAACACATTGTTCCCCTGCGCTCAGGATGTTCTTCTGGTTTCCCTCTGTCGTCCTTCACGGCGCCAAAAGCGACAGAGACGAGAGTCAAAGTGATTTCTACCTCCTCTAATGAGACGCCAGCGAAAATACACTCAGCCATTCAAATCCACATCGATTCATTTCCCCCCTCTGACCGAAATTTCCTTTTTACAGACTTGCCTTTCAGTAATGAGCCGACGTCGAAAGGGAACAGAGCTGTCTTTAATGTCTCCAGATGACTTTGGATGCAGACGACTTAATTAAAGGGGGGTCTCTTCCCCGCCCGGGCTGAGCGGGGGGGGGGGGGGGCACGGCGGGGGGGGGGGGGTCACGGCGCCGTGACGGCTCCAGCAGACCAGGTGTTTGTTCAGCGGCCTGAACACCTGAACCCTCCGGACGCTCCCATCAAAATGCTGCCTCTCCCGTTCACTGCACCGCTGCGCTTCTTCTTTTTTTTTTTTCCTCTTCTTCTTTTTGTTCCTCCTCCTCCTCTTCTTCTTCTTCTTCGTCACCTCGAGAGCAGAAGCGGGGTCCAGAGGAAATGGGGCCGCGGCGTAGTAAAGGGTGTAGCACCAGCTCGGCACTTTGTTCTGCACAGCTGAGACTTCGTCCTGCTTTCAGGAGACTATTCCCTCTCCCCCTCTGCAGCTCCGAGAACAATGAGAAACTTTTCTTTTCTTTCTTCCGCTTTCCAACTTCTGACTTAAATGGCATCGGCCCTGAGCCGTGCTTTTTTTTGTGTCTTTTTTCAGTCATGTAATTAACCTGGAAGTGAAGCTTTCAGGTTCTAATGTGTTCAATGTAGCCAAAGGTTGATGGAAGGAGTCCGTGGTTTGCATTTCTTCTCTGCATTTGCAGAAGCTGTTTTACAGCTCAAGATCCTAACGTTATGCACCAGAGGGGGGCGCTGTTTACGACCTTGTCCCCTCGATTTTCCTTCTTCTTCCCGTTCAAATTGATGTTGGCGGCCCGAGTCCATTCTGTCACAGGACATCCAGCACTCATTACACTTATATCCCTTTATTTAAAGATAGTTCATGAGTATTATATAAGCAATGGAAAATTGTAAATATGATAATTTTTTTTTTTAAACACAAACAACAAAAAATATTTTGCGAAGCACAACAATACACCTACGACCTATTTCCTTGAACACAAACACAAAATAAATGAATCAATAAGTAAATAAAAGTTTCAAAGGCATATTCTTCACACACCTCTTGGCATCACAAACGCTCTGGTGCAGGATTCATTCATTCATTTATCCATGCTTTCATTCATTCGTGTGACTGTTTACTGAGTTGGAATGGTACTAAACCTTTTCAACAATCAGAGGCTCCCTTTATGATCAGCCAGCCTACTTTTAGATCCACATACAGTCCACGCTCCCTCCGTAGAAACACTTCATAAATCATACCGCAGGATTCGGATCACGTGCGACACCACATATATAATTTATTATGATTATAACTGTTGGTAAACTGTCAACAGATCCGGCTCTAATTGCTCGTGTAACTGCCACGGCTGCTCAGCATCAGCGTCTCTCTGCATAGACACGTTTCCCATCACATCACTATCCTCAAATTTAAAATATATAGGAATCGCCCTGCTCTCTCACATGATGACATCATGATGGATCATCACGCCGGAAACTCAATCCGACGCCTTCGTATGGATGCGTAAACTTATTTTTCCTCTCGCTACTCCTTTTTATTGTTTTCCTCACCCTCACCCTGAAATCAATTTCTGAGTCTGCCTGCTAAAACTGGGGCTCGTGAGCTCGGGGGTGGGGGGCTGTAGGGTGGCGGGGGTGGTGTTGGAGGGGGGGGGGTTCTGCATTTCCTCCAGCACAGCTGAGTCTCCGTCCTGCTTCCAGGGCTATTCCCAGGCCGGGCCTGCCTACTGCGCCAGCTCCCCCCTGCCTGTGCCGCCTGCCTGCCTATGATTGGTGGAGCCCGCTGGGGAAGAGGCTCGCTCTCCCATAGGTTAAAATCTGCAAACAATGAGCCCGGTGTCTGTGACGGATGGCCTACATCCCTCCCCATTTGTCTGCGCTTTATCCCCATCTCGGAATCAATTGTTAAAAGCCCAAAGTTTGCTTAACATGCAGTCCCTGTTAACGCCACACAAAAAAAAGGGAAAGGGCGGAGGTGTGTGCGCAGGAGATTCCGGTGAGGATGAGGAGAATAGAAAGAGAGAGAGAGAGAGAGAGAGAGAGGGAGAGATCAATGTCCCGCCGAAGTGGAGGGGTGGATGAGGGGGACTTTCAGTGTGACTTTCAGGGTCCTAATTAGGGACAGGACAGCGCGCTACCTCTCCCCGTGACATTTAGCTGGACGCACTTGATAAATGTCACAGCGCTGGAAACGGCCACGACAAATGGATGCATCAACAACGGCTTAATAACCTTTACTGATGCTCCTGCCAGGAATTCAAATTCTTTATCTGCTCCCCCCTGCATCCCTAAAAGACTGAGTCCTAATAATCAACATGGCGTCTGGAGCACAGGGGGGGGGGGGGGGGGGGGGGGGGGGGGGGGGGGGGGGGGGTCAGAATGCCCGGAGGAGCCGAGGGAGTTCATCAGCTCCAATCAGAACGGTGGAGGATTGAGTCGGTCCCGTCGAACCGGACCGACAGAACTTCCTGATGAAATGATTAAGGCGGCGCTTTAAGTGACAAGCGATGTCGTCAGGGGGCAACGCAGAGCGGAATCCTCCGAGGTGTTTTTAAAGGTTCTTTTTTCTTTTTTTTTTTTAAACAAACAAATTGTTGACTTCATTGTTTAATGATGAACACAGACAACGTCCCACTCTGAGTTTCCTGACACTCGGTGTGTGCAATTCTAATTGATTTCGTTTCATTGAAAGTGACGGCGTCAAATCAGCCGCCATGAGATTTGATTGTGTTTACGGGAAACTCTGAAAACGACATGACACATTCAGGGCAAACATACAAAATGTGACGTGTGTGTGCGTGTGTGTGTGTGTGTGTGTGCGTGTGTGTGTGTGTGTTGATGGTCTCACTACTTATCATTTAATCACAAATGTCTATTCATTGCCACTGCAGGAGCGATCCCAGTGTGAGGTGATCTACGGTGGCCTGGCAGGACAAATCAATCCAACGTCGCATGTGACATCACCTCAGTTTAACGAGTGAGTATTTTGACTTTTCCCTCCATTATTTAATCACATGACACATTCGGGGCGAAAGACAAACACAGTGCAACTGATGTCTGGCGCCACTGTTTCACCTCCGCTCCCCATAACGTCAACTCGGCATCTTTTACAACAATGAGCGACTTTGTTGCGCCTCCTTTCTTTTGTGATACTTTTGCTTAGGGCAGTGATTCTTTTTTTTTGAAACCCCCCAAACGGACACGCTCAGGCGTCTGTTTCCTTTTGAAGTTTGCCTTTGATATGTACATCGACTTATATTTACGCTCTGCGTGGAAATAGAAAGAAAAACATTTATCTGATTAAATTAACTTTCTAAATATACATTCCTCTGGCTTTGTTTGGGGTATTCTTTTATCTGCGCTCCGCTTCTCCCCGTGGACCCGAGCCCCTGAGTGATTACGCCCGTTACGTGTGCGTCGCTGCTTTGTGTGGAGCGTGTGCGTTATCGCGCCTCATGTGCGTTCACACGTGTTCTGCGTGTGTACCTGTGCGTGCGCGCCTGCGCGTGCGCGCGCACCTGCGTACGTGTGTGTGTGTGCGCCGCGCGTTTCACATCACACGGGCCCGGGCGGCTGTGTGGCGGCTAATTGCCCCTCCTGAGGAATAATTAGGTGACAAAAGCAAACGTAATGGTGCCTCGGCTGCACGGAAAGATATATGTTGTGTCGTGTGCGTGTGTGGTTCGGCGCGCGGCGCCATTAGTTTGCCGGTGGTGAGGAAGGGGAGGAAAGGACGCAGCCCCGGCCGAGCTTTCGGAGGCCAGAACCTGCGGAGGAAAACAAGACGGCGCGACAATTAATTATGGCTAATTAGATGTATGCGTTATATTTACTGGGCCAACGATAAATCAACCGCTCCGGCTATTTCTGTCCTAAAAGACTTGTAACTAATGCCCAGCGAGTGTGTACACACACGTTTGTGCGTGCGTGTGTGTGTGTGTGTGTGTGTGAATATGCTGATGAGAGTGTGTTTTTACGCGCTGTGTGTGTGTGTGTGTGTGTGTGTGTGTGTGTGTGTGTAAACTGCTATTTACTGTTAGCGTTCCAGGTGTTCAGAGCTGGGTCGCGGCAGACTCCCTCCTCTCAGATTAATAATCCATTAGTAATCCATTTCACTAATGAGCACTCAGCGGAGAGTCGGGACCGAGGGGGACACGGAGACGGTCAAGTGCATAATTAATGTCTCAGCCAATCAGATGTGCTATTACAGACACCCCCCCCCCCCCCCCCCCCCCGCGCCCCCCCCCCCCCCCCCCCCCCCCCCCCCCCCCTCCCCCCCCCATCCNNNNATGTCGTCTGTCCAATAACATGCATGTGTGATATGCTTTCTGATGGCAGGGAAACATTCGATTAGGAGATAAAGTGTTGAAACGATGAATCCAGTCGATAGAATTCCTTTAGAGAAGAAGTTAGAGATGAAAAGAAAATGTGCAGGAGCACAAACAGAATTTTAAATGTGAATTGAAAGTTTCTCTTTCTTCCAAGTCATTAAACATTGACTTCAGCTATTCTGCACAGTTTCCTTTTTATTATTATTTTGTTTAATTTATTTTTTTTATTCAGTCATTTCCGGGCGTATGTGTGGGAAACGGTCCGAGCTCCAGGCCTCTGTGTAAAAACCCTCAGTGTCGTCTCCCCTGCAGTGGAGCGCATCGTAGTTCTGCACTGGCTGCGCAGAGTGACGGGGCTGTGTCCCCGTCGCCGTGGCAACCAGAGTCTCCCGCGTTAAAGGAAACCTAGTTACCGTCGGTCACACATTTAGTTGTTTTCAAAACGCTGCTGTTTCCTCGCACCGTCCACGTCTCCAGCCCCTGTTGTCACTGTGTTGAGGCCCCGCCCCTCTCCCAGGTTACATCTATGAACCCACATGTAAGAATAATGATGCTCTTTAACAATATTCCTCTCGCCAAGTGGGCTGACTATAGTAGGTCTGAACCTCTCTGTCGATCTGAGGTGGTTTAGGACAAAAACTCGGCTCTTAAAGTCCCAGCGGAGACCGGTTAGCTTACTTTTTGACTGGATGAGGACGTGTTTGAGGAAGTGTAGGGACCGTCTGCCAATACCGGTGCCAACTCCCTTCAGATGCACTTTTGACTCATGTTATATCGACACATGCTGAGCCTGCAGCAGCTCACACACACACACACACACACACACACACACACACGTAGTCATCCTTCATCCTCCACCACTGATAAAGAGGGGCTCTGGCTGCAGCGTTGAAGGGCCGACACCCCCCAAAATGTCCTCTCCGTCATGAGCGGGCCTCGACCCGCCGCTGCTTTAACACCAGCCTGTTGGAGGCCGTGTCACATTATGACAAAACTCATGAGTGGATTGAGAGGTGACTTCTTAATGAATCCGCGGCTCAGGCTTGTGAGGCTGTCAGCGCGTGACGGGGGGTAGCACTGATGCTTTTTTTTAAAGATGCTTCCACGGGGGGCCGGGGGGGGGGGGTACATCAGAAACGAGCAGGTAAACACAGACGATTCTTCGCCGTGGCCGCCGCCGCCGCCGCCAATCCCGCCACGACGACACCAATCTAGCTCCTGTGTTTCGAGCCCTAAACAGAAGATTTCCCCAGCGCTTCACCTGCCGTCCCCGCGGACCCCCCCCCCCCCCCCCCCCCGCCCCCCCCCCCCCCCCCCCGCCCCTGTTTAACAGTCAGAACATGATGGAATCTGACAAAAGAGGCCGTTGAAAATTGAACAGCCTAAGTGGGGGAATGTGGTGGGCGGGCCCATTGTTACCTCCACCCACACGCACCTCCTCCACGTATCCTCTCTCCCCCGCTGCTCCTCGCCCTCCCTGGGGGGGGGAGAGGCCCCCGGTATTCCCATTCATTCGATTGCCCCGTATGATGGATGTGCAGTGTGAGGAATGGGCCGTCCCGGGGGCCGTGCCGTCGTTTCTGGGTTAAACAGCATCCTATATCAAACCCATCTACACCTTCACCAGCAGGACGCCTGTTTACTGGGGCGGGAAAGCGCCGCCATCCATTTCTTGTCAGGGCTGTTTCGCCCGTGGAACAAAAAACTTGGACAGCCACGGCTTTCGGGGGAGCGACGGAGGCAGAGATAGAATATGTGCTGGTGTTGTTGTTGTTGTTGTTGTTGTTGTGGTGGTGGTGGTGGTGGTGGTGGTGGGAGCCGTGCAAGTGGAGCCACGTGCAATTTGCGGCATCACCGCCAGCGCTGTTCAAATGAGCATCGGAGAGAGGTCACGGGTGTGACCTTTAATTGTGCGACGATTGAGCGATAGCCAATTACAATCAAGTTCATTGAAATCAATGATGTGGGTCAAAGCCAATACAATGCATATATAAAGGTATTGTACGTATTAAAGGTGCAATGTGCACATCTGATTTCGAACCGCACTCAGCTCAGCCCTCCATCGATGGGAGACACCTTCAGTCATAGACATATAAAAACATCGAATGCCGTCTCCCGCCCAAACTCTCAGCACTGCGTCTTTAATCTTCAGTCTTCTAAAGTGACTTTGGGGATTGTCCAGCCCCCTTCAGATATTTTATAGAATTAATTATAGTACTATTATCATTGTAAAGATGCTTTTAATGCCGCCTTATTCATTCCCTGTCCTGCTCAGTATGTATAGGCCGCGCATAGTAAATGTCAGGGGGCTCAGGACTGATTACTATGCGCCGTCCCACTGTATATTTCATTTATAGCGCAGAGCACATTTATGACCTGATATCGCTAACCCTGAACACATGCTACAACACTAACAAGCCCCCCAAACCCCCCCCCCCCCCCCCCCGAAAAAAGAAGAATTTGTTAGCAGCCTCTGACGTCTCTAATCCAACTGGCCAAATGTAATCCAGACCTGGTGATAACTGTGATGTATTATACCGGCAGGACGAGGCTGTAGTTCATTTTAGCGTGCAAAATGGAAATCTGCCGCACGAACGTAAACATGCTTCATTAAGTAGACCATTTTGAAAAAAATACATTTTTATAATCAAAATGCAAGATGAATAAATTCAATTAGCTGGCCCCGATATCAAATTGAATTGTTTCTACATTCCAGTGGAGACGACTGTCTTATTATTTATTTTAAAAAATGGCTTCATGTTTGAAGAATGCAGCCACGCTAACTGCTGACTTCCAAACTTGGGCAAAGCGCATGTTTCTCACCGTGGAGGTGGATGCGCGATATCACACATCCAGCCACTGTTTGGCTGATTTTCCTCCCCCTGCTCATTAGATGGATTCGGAAAACTAGTTTATTTGTGCTCCTACATCTCATATTGATAGAATACCTCGAATTCCACGTGGCGTCGTGTCATTTTAGGAGATGAAATCAGCTGCTTAGTGAACCGCCGGCTGATTGTTCCATCCGTCGAAAGCCCCTCTAATTAAATGAGCGGGAGAAAGTCCTTTCCGTCTTGATGCCTCGCGCCTCGACGCTGCCAACCCTTCCTTATAAACAGGTTTTTCAATACCGTATGGAAACCGGAGTGGAGCGGGGAGAGTCGTGCCTTATTATGCAAGTATATATTATTTTTGTAAGATCTTATTTTGAATCTTTTTGATATCACGGAAGCAGCCTGGGAAATAAACGTAGGAATCACTTCTCTCAAAAAGCCCCTCTCCAACCGAGGCCCAGGGATTCACTTCCCATAAAAAAAAAAAAGGTAGCATATAATATTATTTGAATTTGTGAGATTATTCCATACTCTCTCTCTCTCTCTCTCTCTCTCTCTCTCTCTCTCTCTCTCTCCCTCCCTGTCTAAATCTGCTGCTCTTTGAATAACTCTGCTGCAGAGGGAATACTCTCACTGTTTTCCATGTATGTGTGCATGCGGGAGAATTCACATGTGCATGTTTGAACTGCTCTGTGTGTGTGTGTGTGTGTGTGTGTGTGTGTGTGTGTGTGCGCTTATGTCACACACGGTGTGGCATGTTTCCTAGAGATAAGAGGGCGGTGGCTGGCCCTCTGCAGCCTTCACCTCAGCCAAACACTGATCAGAGGAATCTCTGATTCTCCGCAGGCCTCCCCTTTGCAGTCACCGCCGGCAGGACCACGCCCTTATTGTCGGTGTCAAGGCACAAAAGGACGGAGGCGGGGGGTTTCGTCTCTGACTTATCTCCCCTTAAAATAACTCTCTGCGCTGTTTTACCGACGGTTTTGAAGGCAACAACAACCATTTTGCCTTTAAAGGGGCTTTTTGGAGCTTCGCTCCACTTGCATTCATCAACAGTAGATGGCGCTAATGTGTGAGAACATTCAGTGCAGCCTCCAGACTCACAAACAGGCTCACTGTGAGTAAGGAGCGCTATCGCTGCACTGTTTAGTACAACTTCAAGCCCTTTGAAACCCAAGACTTGGGTCTTTTACTTTGAAAAATGCACAGGAAGTGATCGTAACATAGACTTAAATCCATCCACGTCCACGAAAACTGTGGTGAAAATTGCAGTCATTGTGGACAAGTGGGAGAGTGTGCGCTATTGTTGCTCACGACTCACTCTGGTGGTAACAAAGTGGTATTACCACCAACCAGCAGTTTCTCATTTCTCAGTCATCTATTGATATTTGGCCATTTTTGTTTTATTTTACCGGGTCATGGATGTTTCAGAAAGACATCGAGTCCCTTTCAGACCTCAGGTCTGTGGAGTGATAGGATTAAAGACTGATCATCAAAATCTTTTTTTCGTTTCAGTTTCGCACAGGTCGGGGTCTTTTTACGTCCCACCGACAGAGCGCGCACGCCTGAGAAGTTAAGATGATGTTTGGCTCCATTGATTTGAAGCCGACGCGATCCGCTCTCACCTGTGCGCCGCGGGAAGATCAGAAGTCAATTAGTGGGATTGGTGGGCCGGCTGGGCCGCGGGGTCCGCGCCGATGACAGTCTGCGGTGGACGGCCGCACGGCGGGGGCCAGGTGAGGGGCAGGGGGGCCCTAAATGAAATGCTAATACGGGCCACGTAAGTCAGGGCTCTCTAATTGGAACACAGCTGCTGCAGGGACCGAGCATCCCACCAAGCGCTGCAGGGAGCAGAGGAACCGGTGGGTCACCGTGATCAGGTCAGGCTCGCTCGCTCGCCCGCTCTCTCTCTCTCTCTGTGTGCAGCTGAAAATAGAAAAGTCCTAAAATGGCTGCCGGGAACACGGGGGCAAACGGTGGACTCTGTAAAGCACAAAGGAGCTCAGCTTTACATCTTCGATGATCATCGTTATCGATATCCGCTCGTATACGTAAACACTGGGGTTCGAGGGATGTCATCCACACAGAATTGCGGCATTTACGTCCAGTTTGTCCACTCTGGGCCACTGTAGATACGTGATGGTGCAACGTGGCCCCCGTTTTTAGAGAGGACCTGCCCCCTGATGTAAATAGAGCGGCTCATTGATTTGTGGATTTGGGTGATTAAAAACCTTCAGCACGTTATTGGAGAGTAATTGTCTGCGAGTTAAAATGCAAATAATCCGCTTCAAATCTTACAGACCTGCATTAACGGGCCAGAGTTAGTTAAAGACATTTTAAACAGGAAGTGACACATCATCGTATCTTGTCATTAGCATATGATGAGAGCTGCGCTCCCTCTGTTCTCTGTTTCATTCACAAAACAACTGTAATCATACATTTTCAGGCTTATAGCCTTTTTAAACTTTATCCATATGATATGATGGAATCATCAGACTCAGCAGAGGTGTCACTCCTCTTATTCATCTATTGACCCCTTGAAGCGCAATGTTTTCTTTCCTCCGTCGGCGGTGATTGAGCATAAAGACGACAACTCTAATTAGCCTGGATTTGTGGGATATTCCGCAAGTTACAAGTCGTTTGTGGCATCGTAGCTTCTCAAAATCTATTTAAAGTGAAAGAAGAGAAGCTCTGTTTTGACTCTGAGCAGATGTTCTCGGACGCCACGCGGCGGCAGAGTCACCGCTCGAGCTCCGGCATCCTGGCAGCTTCTCAGAGCTCGTCTTAGATTTTAAGCTCCCCCTTTGCTCTTCGCTCTGCGAGTCCCGATGTCGATGCACCGCGGCGCGACACAAGGCTCGGATGAACGTACGATCAGCTCGGCAAAGGCGCGTTCTGCGTTTTTCGGCGTTTCGAACGAGACGGCGCGAGTCACGCCGAGACCGAAACGCAGGCGCCGGGGGAGGAAGACAGAGCGGCGGCGCAGAGAACGCAGGAAACTCGGGAATCGCTCGTCTCTCGCCCGGCATTTCAAGTCCGGCGGATTCTGTCCAAGTGAACCGCCATTGTTGTTGTTGTTGTTGTTGTTGTTGTTGTTGTTGTTGTGGTGGTTCGCGCATGTGGATTCAGGGAGAGGCGGGGCGTCAACGTGAGAGAAAAGATACGTATCAGTTGTACAGACGGATATGATACAATAGCATCTTGAGATTTTGCCACTCTGGGACCCGGTTTCAAAAAGTAGCGTATCCGCACGTCGTATCGGCCTCCTGGGCGTGGGCGGGGCCTAAGTCTCCTCCGCCGCTGATCACTCTTCCCGACAGTCCGGCGACAACGGCCCATTACTTTCCCGTCAACAGGAAATTGAAATTGTTTCAAGATGCTCCGACCAGACAGGAAGCTGTCACGGCTCCCGCTCACTCCTCTCGCGTTCACGCCGTCAGTCACTCTGCGGAAACAGTCTCCTACTGTCGACTCGGAGCAATTCGCCGCCTCGGCGTTTATCGGCGGCTCGCAGGCGTGGACGCCTCCGGACGCAGGACACGCCGGCGCCGACAGATTCAAAACTGATTCCTTACAAGTGGGGTCAGAGGACTGTGTCCAAACCGTCTGGCAGAGTACACTAATATCTCCATGCTGAGCAGCGCCGGGCGCCCGAGCGCGCCCATGCGCGTCCGTCGCGCGCCGCTGCACCCGATGAGCCAAACCCATGGAATTGATGGGCGATGGGAGAGGGAGGAGGAGGAGGAGGAGGAGGGGGAGGAGGAGGGGGAGGAGGAGGAGGGGGAG
>JAFBJT010112008.1:34238-44911 GCA_016785325.1 Chascanopsetta lugubris | reverse complement strand
GATTCTCTAACAAACAGCGTGGATGTGAGGAGCTGCAAATAGACGACAAGTTCTCTCGTCGTTCCCTCGGGGAGGATGTTGACGTTTGGAAAACAGAGGAAACGTCGTCGGAGCTTCGCAAGACGGATGAAGACGACGCGGTGAGACGACTGCTCCTGATACACGGGGATCAGAGGAGGAGGGAGGACGACGGGAGCACGTGATGATGGATGGAATATGTAATGATGATGAAGAGTCACAGGGAGGACTGATGAATAGGATGGCTGTGTGTGTGTGTGTGTGTGTGTGTGTGTGTGTGTGTGTGTGTGTGTGTGTGTGTGTGTGTGCGTGTGTGCGTGTGTGTGTTTAGCTGCAGTGGTGCTCACATGTATGAGGGTGGACATTAGCAGTCACACCCTCTCCTCCTCTGTATCACTCCACACACCCCCGTTTTCCACCTCCTCCTCCTCCTCCTCCTCCCTCCCCCCTCTCCCTCTCCTATTGTTCCCCCTCCTCCCTCCACCTCACCCCGTCCACCTTCCTCCCACGCCTCCCCACTCTCACACAACCAGCCCCCCCCAATGCCTTTACCTCATGCTCCTCCATCTGCTCATCGCCGTCTTCTCACTATTTCTCTCTCCATCTCCTTTGCCCTCCATCACCCCTGCCCCCCCTCTTCCTCCCCCTTCTCCTCCTCCTCCTCCTCCCTCCTCATTCCTACATCCCCCTTTTTTTTCTCTACTCCTCCTTTCACACCACGCTTCTCCACCCTCCCCGCCCCTTCTCCTCTCTCTCTCTCTCTGTAGTCACTGCAGCGTGTCTAATGGTTCAGCTCCTTCTCAGCAGATCCACCACGCGGAGGCCGAGCAGCAGCAGCAGCAGCAGCAGCAGCAGCAGCAGCAGCAGCAGCAGCAGCAGCAGCAGCAGCCACGACTAACGCCTCCCAACCGCTGGCCTTATTGAGACTGACAGCCAGCTCGACCTAGAGCTATCACACACACACACACACACACACACACACACACACACACACACAGATTCAAAAATAAGCACATGCACAAAGCATGTGCATCATGAAATTCACAGATGCAAAACAATGCAGCTGCAACAAAGCATGTGCACAAATGCATTAAGATGCGACAGACATGGGTGTATGCACACACACAAACACACACACACAACATAGTCGCCAGGCACACACACACACACACACCTAGTGAAAGAAATGTGCAGATGCAAGCACACAGACGGTAATTTGGATATATGGACACTGACACAGAGCTGCAGAACAATGTGGACGCCGCTGCACAGCAGAGAGCAGACACCAGAGCAATGAGCAGTCTGATCTGCCAGAGCAGGAGGCGAGTACCGCGGGCAGGGGGAATCGAACCCACGTGTAGGAGGAGGAGGGGGGAGGAGGGGGGGGGGGGGGGGGGGATGAGATCTGAGGAAGAGTGGGTTTTACTGGAGAGGAGGAGGAGGAGGATGCAGAGAGGATTCAGTGATATTATAAAAATGTAAGATGTTTAAATGATATTCTCTGTTTACATTTGTGAGTTGAATCTAATACAATCTGAGAAACTGGCTCATGGATAAAAATGTGAAACATGTTTAATCGAAATCTTGGTCTGGAGTCTCCTCCATTAACGGAGATCATTTTACAAACACCTGAGTGACTTTGGTCAGTATTGATAGAAATTAACATTAAAATCATGACGTGTTCTTTAGTAATATTGACTTATCTCCCTTGTATTCAAATGAGCAAGTAACGATTTGATCATAAAATCTCAAAAATGTATAAAATGTGCTAGAAATTGTGAAAATTAAGACTTAGAGAGATTCATTCTCATTTAATGTTTAAAAAAATAATTGAATAAAAACACATGAGGTCCTTTCAGATTGGTTCTTAGAGACATGAACAAACATGTTCAGTGATGGATCATAAGATCCTTGTAACACCTATGAATCCATCAATGACATGTAAAGTCAATGTGCAGGTATTAATGACATCTGGTGGTGACGTTGCATGTTGCAGCTGAATGCTCTTCATCCAACCTGTGCCCTTTTCAGCAGGTAGGAGAGTCTCTGTGGAATCCTTCTGTTATTCAAAAGTCCTGGCTACAATATAATATACATGTATTATTAGAAATAATCCATACATTCATGTGATCATACACATTGTAATTGTTATTTCCTATACAATTTCTGCCCTCAATTCTTCACACTGCACCTTTAATGACCCACAGGAAAACATGCTCCAACATTCTGCTACCACTTCGGGCAAAATCCAAGAGCCATGGTGGAATTATTCATAATGATCATTTTCTCTGCCAAATTCTTCATTAATAAATAACTGTCCTCATGTCACACACACACTTCACACACACACACACACACACACACATGTAAAAGTAAACAGTCATATGTACATGCTGTCTCACTCAAACACTTTAAGTACACACATTTTCATTTCCCCCTCTTGTTTGACTTGGCACAGACTTATCAGTACTAACAGCAACAGTTCTGCTGGTAACACACTCACACACACACACATGTGTACACACACACACACACACATACATGCACACAACAGCTACACACAGGAAGCACTCGATGTGAGGCCACAATTACATCACAAACCTTGCATCACCTTCCTGTCTCTCTCTGTGTGTCCAGCCCACTGTTCCAAAGCTGTGAGTGGGGGTGGGGGCGGGGGTGTGTGGGGGTGGGGTGGGGAAGGAGGGTAGGAGAGAGTGGGACATGCAGCAGATAATGAGCCAATTGAAAGCCATTGTGTTTTATGCCAGCCAATCAGAGCAGTCTGGCTTTGGACAGTGGCCAATGGCAATATGTTCACCTCAGCAGGGGGGAGGGGTTTCTCCCTCCCTCCCTCCCTCCCTCTCACAGGAAAACAAGTGTACATGTGATGGAGTGAGTGTATTAAGGGAGTCCAGTTGAATTTTAAATGTCTGTTGAATATTTAATCAGTGTATTTGTTATTATTTCATTGTATCTTTGAGTGGAATCAAATTCAGGGATTCATGTTCTAATATTTCTGTCAGATGTTTCAGAGGCTTGATTTCAATGTTTCTGCTTTGACTTGGCTGCACATTGAACATAGTTTTATTCATCTGATTTCATTATTCTGACTGGGATTCGGGATTTTTCCAACTCTCACTCCAGAGTATTGACATTTGTCGCTTTAGAATTTTGAAAGTGTCAGAAATTGAAATATGTTTCCTCAATTTTAATCATTTATCTGCACTGGAACTTTCATCCTGATGATTCTGAGTTAATTCACACAAAGCTGTGAGGACTTGTGCCTCAGTAATTCTTTGATGCATTTATTTCAAAACAATGGATTTTTTTTTCTCCTTTACATAGAAAGTGGAACAGGTAAGTTCTCAGAGCTTAACATAGACTCCCCTTGATTCAAAGGACAATATTAACATATATTGAACAAACATCCTTCACTAAGAATTGTGCAAAGGTCTACAATGATGAGCTAATTGATAATAATGAATAGGTCAAAGGTCAAGCAGCTGTGTCGGTTACAGTTCCTTAAACCTGAAATATGTTTTGACTGTTATGTTTTGCACGTTTTCAATTTTGTTTATGGTATTTTAGAGAAGGAATAATCGATTGATCAAGTCATCATCAGCAGTAAATAATATTTTTCAATAGGAAAAAGTAAAAAAAATTTTTTTTTTAAATCGCATCTTTAATCAACAAATAGTGTCAACTATGGGTCAATTGAGATAAAAACACAACCTCCTCACCCATGGGCAGTACCGACACCGTGTCACCGGGTGGCGGTACTGAGCACTCAGGACACTCTGGGTCGAGGCGAAAAAAACACAAACAACCACAAGAAAACCACAAAACCAAGATGGCGGTGCAGGAGACAGCATCTCAACTGTCCATGGCTCTTAAAGTCCAAGAATATCCCACCCTGAAGGTAAATATCACCCGAAACTGGTTTACATCCACTGTCTGACGAGCCGAGTATTGCAGAAACACGCAGATGGCTCGATGTTATTCATGAAACGTGGATTAATTCTACATTAAATCGCGAAGGCTTCGAAGTTGACAGGGAGGCTAACGTTAGCTGGACTAGCTTAGCCAGGTAGCGGCGTCCTATAAATACATGCGTTCTAAGCAGCGACAGCACGTATTGAAGAGTGCAACGAATGCTAATACGCTGACCGTTGGCAGCTTGCCGTTTTTCGTTTTAGAACAAGCGACATTTATGGTGGCGAGTGTGTGACAGGCCTCGGACACTTTAGCTAAAGTTAAAGTCTGTTGCTTTATTTGACAAGATGGTCTCCTCACTGTGCTCCTGACATGTATGACATGTCGAGCTAACGTCGCATTAACGGAACAGTGGTGGTGACAACGAAGTTGCTTTGGTGCTTCGGCTAAGCTAACGTAGGTGACTCCTGTTGGTTGGCTAAGGTACAGGCCAATACTGAGGTGACAATAACCAGCAGTGACAGGACGTCATTAAACAACATGGTCGCTCGATACGTCCACAACCACACGCACACAGTGTCTGTGGGGCAGTGGGGGTGGCGTTATTACCCCGCTGGCTAGCAAGCTAGCTAGCTAGTCAGTCAGCCAGTTAGCTTATCTCCTGGGTGTGTGGCTATAACACCGCTAACAGTGACGTGAGGTGGAGCATTCAGATTGAAAACTGGCCGCGAGCTGCGTCGGCGGTAGAGGGGGGCTGGTCCGGGTAACCACTGAGCGTTAGAGGGGGGTGGGTTGTGTGGGGGTGGGGGAGAGGGGTGAAAGCCCCCGTGAAGCTCGGCAGCGGTTGACGTGAGTTAGCTGCAGTGTCATCACATCGCTGCTGCCTGTGTGCTCACTCCAAAATGGCCAGCGAGAGAAATCACGGGCTGCTGCCGCACACACGCACCGTTCCTCCATTGCACACAGCGTTACTGCGACACTAGCCCCCCTTGTGTGGGAGCCCGAGTCGAGCCGGAGCGGCGGGTCCGGGGGGGCTGCTGCTTCCCTTTCTTGCACCCTTCCTCTGTCTGCGTTCCTTCTCCGGGTGGTGGGTAGGTGGGGGGACAGACACGGAGAAAGACAGCGTCATCTCCCGAAAAACCCTCGGCTGTGAGTACGAATCCTCTTATGTGTGCATTGACAAGCGTGATGCTGCCATGATTCATGTTAACGTGGCGTAGTTCTCTCGTGTTCATGTGTGCACATGATGCTGCAGTGGTGATGATGATGATGGGGGGGGGGGGCAGATGATGATGATGGGGGGGGGGTGCATGATGGGCTCCATTTTAAGACTGATGGTTGTAATTGGTTTCAAATGGGAGGCTGCAGCTGGGTGGGGAGCAGTGTGGGTTCCATTTGGAGCCATAAGGAAGGGGGGGGGGGGGTTGTATGTTCTAATGTTGCCTGGCACACACGTGCATGGGTGTGCTCAGCTGCATCTCCATCTCCATCACTATCCAACATGTGTTGCATGTTATGTCCTTGAGGGTGTTTTCTCATAGGACTCCGGTCAGATTAGTGCAGGGCTGGAATGATGATCTGGTTTATCGTAGCCTGTGGTCAGTTGGGTGCTAACATCGAAGCTTCAAACACAGGCCTGCTGCTACGGTCTGTTACATGTATTATGTAACACAGCTTCAAGGTGAGTCCAAATCATCATTCAGACCCGCGGATACGACCGTGATTTTCATTACTGAGCAATATGAGCTGTGGAGGGTGAGCCAATTATAGATGTATATAGTGTGGTGTTAGTTATTCCGGACAAATACCAGTGATTAGTTCTTTGTGAGGTAAGGGGGCCAATATGATCGAAAGATGAGAAAAATAGTATATTTTTGAATTGGTTGGCTTAATCTTTTACAGCTACAAACAAAAGGAATGTAAAGATAACCAGCAAAATACTGAATATCAGCCCCCTGGTAATTGTATTGTCCTATATCGACTGATGAAAGACAAACCTATACACAGTGTCAGTCTGATACTACAATATACTACTGTCTGAAACGTGACTGGATATACATGTCCACTCATGTCAGTCAAATTAAAGTTGTGTGGAAACGAGTAATACCATAACGTTGTGATTGCTAGACACTGAAAAAGTGAATGGAGGATATTTATGTAGATGCTTTGAAAAATCTGTCATCAGATTTGAGTTTGACAGAAATGCTCACGTCTTAGAGGTGTTGTTTTCATTAGTAACTGCCTGTAAAGATCGCCAGGAAACGATCTGAAAATAGCATAATGAATTAGTGAAGAACTCAGTCAATTTCAGTTTCTTTAATGATGTGAGAGAGAGGAAAGCATTTTAGTGACATTAACACCAGTTGCCCAAGGAACGATCGATCAATCAATCTGAAAGAAATCAGACCTATCTAATATACTGATCCCTGCGACCGTGTACTATTTGATTCATTTCAGGGAATTATTGGGAGAAGTTATTCACTCCACTCAGAGCTTTTTCTAGTTTACAGATGAGAGCAATATAGATTAGTAATTGTTTTACATTGCACTGCATATTTGACGTCTGTGTAACACCATAAACATCAGGGTATGTTGGATTTATTCAAGCACTGTGTGCTGCATTGATTAATCTGAAATTGTGTTAAATGACAACACAAAGATGAGTCTGGATTACAGTAAAGAAGATATCATGACATTGTTTTTTTGTGTCTGACTCTTGAATTTAATCACCACAGACTCAGTTTGTTAGTGTCGTATCAATCCTCGGTCTCTCACCACTTTACATGAAAATCAATCATCCGGTTCCTCCCTGCTTTTTCAAATCAGGGGGATAAAGACTCCTCTGTGCTGCCGGATCCCCTGAGCCCCTGAAACAGGGTAGTGGAATCATATTAGGAGAGGAGACATTGAGTGGGTGCATGTGACCTGTGTGCGTTATATCGCCGCACTGCCCAGCCCTACACGTCTGCCATCACCTCGCCGTAATGAGGTAACCCGACTCCATCTTCCCCTGGCCGGGATAGTAACCATCTTGCCCTCCGTCAATCTGCACATCAACGTTAGCTGGTCAAACGGGGGGACCAGTGCGATGTGTCTGTCGCAAACCTCGAGAATATGTTAGAGAGGCTGGACTGACGAATGTACAGGCAACATGTTTTCCATTCGTCCTCTCCCTCATACAGCAGCTGTGCACATTCCTGAGCAGAATGAGCCTGCTGTTTCCTGCCAGTCGCACACCAATGGATATTTACTCGGAGCGTGCAAAGCTGTTCCATGTATGGTGCAAATAAATATCTAAATCGCAGGATTCTACCCCGGGCTTTAATTCTGCAAATATGAGAGCCAAGTAGCGGCAAAGCAGCAACAGTATCCCGCGATGCTTCCCCTCCTCTAATGTTCATCTCCAATCATTCTGATCCGTGACATGAGCTTGGCTCCAACTTAAAGGGAAGGAAAATACTCTGAATGGATCAAAGCTGTGCTCTTTGTTTTTCATTCAGACAACTTTGTTTCGTAGCGTGGGAGAAAACCATTGGTGTGGTTTGATTTTAACATCACACAGATCGAACGTAGTTGAAAAGTTCTCTCTTTGAGTTGTTCAGTCGTTATGCTTTTTCACCACATCCTCTGTCCGTCCATTTTTGTTGAGAGACCATCTCTGTGATCCTCGTGGGGTTTTTTGAGTTCATCGCGATCCGTCATTATTCTGTGAATTCCGTCAGCCGCTGCCAAATAAATCCTTGGCTTTGCTCTCTGGTGTTAAAACATCTGACATCATCTGTCTCCACAGGTCCCATACGAGACGCTGAACAAGCGCTTCAGAGCCGCTCAGAAGAACATCGACAGGGAGACGAGTCACGTGACGATGGTGGTGGCGGAGCTGGAGAAGACCCTCAGCAGCTTCCCGGTGGTGGACTCGGTGGTGTCACTGCTGGATGGAGTGGTGGAGAAACTCAGCGCCCTGAAGAGGAAGGCGAGTGTTCACGCACACACATGCTGTTTCAAATAAATATGCTCAATAACCGGTCGGTTTAATTGCAACATTTGGTACTATGGTCAGCTCTGCAACTTAAACGACCCCATTTCAACACTGATTTGCGTCAAGTTCCTCAAAGTGTTTCACTGCTTTTCAAAGTAAAATGCACATTAAGAAATGTATACTGTAACTGAATAGCAAACAGGCTAATTTTACACCCTGCTTTTGAACTTTATGTGTGACGTTCTATTTCTGATCTGTGTCGAGTTAAAGCCTGTCTCTCCTGCTTTATTTTCTGCTCCAGTTTTATGTCTTCACGCAAGGTTTTTTCATTGTTATATTTCCAATTTCAGTATTTTTGTACATGAACTTGCTCCAACATTAACTCTAACAACACTACATCTTTCCCGAGCGACAGTTTAATACAGTTTCCTCTGTTAATCCGACACTTCAGTGGCAGATTTCCTCTCAGCTGTCACCACTTTGAAATGTCCTCCTTCAATCTCGCCCGTGGTGTATGAAGTTTTAACTCATGCTCTTATTATTATTACCATTTCAAAACTTAGAATTTCGAAGTTCTGAGAATAACAGCTCCTTTCAGTAAGATATACCAGACCACAAACTAATGGCTCCGCTAAACTCAGCCCAAATGTTGTTTCTGTTTGAAAGCCAAGTGCTAGTTCTGGCCCTAGTGCCTGAGCACAGTACTGACAGTATCCGTACTATAAACAAGATGCCCTCCAGCTGGAGTTCCAGTGAACAAAAGCACATTATTATGCCTGCAGTCTGTGTATGGTGGTTTAACTGGTGGAATGCGTTCGGCAGTGATGGAATGTTACCTGACTGGTTGTTTGGATCATGCTTTTTACAGAGCTGTAGAGTACAACAGGTCTGCGGTCAGCCTTTTTTTCTTTCCTTCCTTCTTGGCAAAATGCGCAACGTATTTTCTGTCATGTATTCATTCCAGCAGTGGGAAGAGAAGCGCTGCTGAACATGCACTGAACTCACTGCATGTGACCAGTACAGTAAATATCAGTGTGTCACGCAGGCCGCCGAGTCCATCCAGGCGGAAGACGAGAGTGCCAAGCTGTGCAAGCGTCGCATCGAGCACCTGAAGGAGCACAGCAGTGACCAGCCGGCATCAGTCAACCTGTGGAAGAAGAAGCGCATGGACCGCATGATGGTGGAGCATCTGCTGCGCTGCGGTTATTACAACACAGCAGTGAAACTGGCCCGACAGAGCGGTATAGAGGTGAGAGTGTGTGCCGATCATCTGTTCTGATAGAATTTTTTCTTTAATTCCTTTTTTTCCCCCATTGATAATGGAAATCGTCCTCTCTGGGTTCTTAGGATTTGGTGAACATTGAAATGTTCCTCACAGCGAAGGAGGTGGAGGAGTCTCTGGAGAGGCAGGAGACGGCTACCTGTCTCGCCTGGTGCCATGACAACAAGTCTCGCCTCCGCAAGATGAAGGTAGCCGACTTCAGACTATCAGACTTTAGCCCACAGGAGAACATTTAAAAAAAACAAGGCCTGTGTATTATTTGACCTTTTCTGCTTTTAAAGGTGTGCTGTGTAAGATTTTGATCCATTTCTGTCACTTCTATTTACAGAAGTAGAATTAGGGTTGATGAACTCTTTTGTGTATATTTACACCAGGCACCAGTGTCCACCCGATGGGGGTCGCAATTTAAGTGGCCCAGTGTGGTCGTATTAAACATCTTTTGAGTTTTAATGACAACTGAAGTCTACCATAGGTTCTCCTACCTGTTCAGAAGGGTGAGGGTGATGGATACAACATGCAACTTCACCAGTAGATGGCACCAAATCATACACACTGCACCTTTTAGCAGATGTATTATGGTTTAATTTTTCTATTTGGGTGTTTTTATGTTGAATTTTTTATGCAAAACCCCATTGGATTAGAATCAATTCCTCCACCCTTTTAAAAGTGTAATCCTTGGATTATCCTAATGAATGAGAAAGTACTAAGCAGTAGAGGTGTTGAAGGGAATCATGGGATTCCAATGACATTGATACAAGCTAATGCATCTCTGGTGTAGTGATGCTGGCACTGCGACAGTCCAGACCAACAGGAATGTGTGATAGTGTTGGTTATGTGTCACAGAACAGTACTGCAGTGGGTGGTACGGTGTCTGAAAGAGAGCTACAGGAAGGTCCAGTTGTTTCTTTATTTTCTGCTGTGAGCATTTGTAAAATACCAACCAAGTGCAGACGGATTTTAGATTAAGTTATTCAAGTTCTGCAGAGGAACATTTTCCCCCCTCTTTAAAAAAAAAAAAAAAAAATGATTTTGGTCGAAGTATTGAAAAGCAGCTATGGAACCTTCCTGTGCCACAGCAGTTACATAAAAGGGATCAGTTTCCTCTGTGCTGTGTTCCGTCCTCAGCTCAGAAAAACCCAAACGTCTGAGAGCTCTGCTGCTTTTAAGCTGATTTAACACATCTTCTGTATCCATTTTGTCTGACAGAGTTGTCTTGAGTTCAGCCTGAGAATCCAGGAGTTCATCGAGCTCATCCGACAAAACAAACGCATGGATGCAGTCAGGTATTGGCCTCAAAGCGCAATGTACACAAACGTACATCATAGCAAACACAGTCGTTGTTTAAGCTTAAATCCTCACACTGACTTCACACATCATTGTTTAAATATTGAAGCTAGTAAAAAAAAAATATATATATATATATATATATATATATATATATATATTTGTTTGTGACTGTCA
>JAFBJT010112008.1:0-32032 GCA_016785325.1 Chascanopsetta lugubris | reverse complement strand
AGCGGGATTTATCACCCATAACCTCTAAGGTGCATTACTTTCTTCAATCTGCAGTCTACGCAACAAAAAAGGCTAATAGCATGTTAGCTTGAATTATCATAAGGAGTTTATCTTATGCAAATAGTCTAACAATAACTCCAATAGTTCCCCTGATTTCCCTTTTCTCTCATCATAATTTCTACAACCACTAGATGATATCGCCAGTTTAACAGAACCTATAATCCCTCACAGATTCAAGATTTTCAATTAATCCAGATTATTTCACATTTTGGGATATGTTCTTTTTACTCATAGTATCTTACTTAAAAAAATAATTCAATTGTAAATATTTTTCTTTCAGCCTTGCTTTAAACATAATGTCATGTCATGACATCATTGGCAGAGTTTGGGTGAACCGACCCTGTAATCTCTTCGCGCACTGGCTTTCTCGATCAGTGAGATGTGATGTCAGGTGTGTGAGTGGGGGGAGAGAGCGAGGGAGGGAGGGAGAGAAAGAGAGGGAGGGAGGGGGAGAGAGAGAGACACCACATTAAAGAGGGGGTTAGTGGGGCTGTGCCACCTCACCTGTCGTGTCCCTTGGCCTGTGACTGGCCTGCGATGGCATCCATGATGGCGTCCTGTGAGTACATGCTGATTGGCGTGTTGTACTGGGCGTGAACGATGGTGGCCTTGCCGCCCGGACCCCTCACCTCAATGGGCTTGTGGGTGGACAGGGCCGAGTCTTTCAGAGCGATGGGGTTGAAGCTGGGGGTGTACTCCACACTGCGGGGGTCAGTGAAGGGGGGTGGGGGGGGTGTCAAAGGTCAGTGGGTTGAGGAGGTTTCAGGTTTGGGAATTTGAGAGGAGAAGAAGGACAGAGAGGAACGAAGTGAGGACAGGAAACTGTGTCGCAACGCAACAGAGGTTAAGGGAGTTTGGGTTTGAACTCGACTGCTCTGAGACTTAATCTGTCACAAGTTACAGTTACACAACCACATCACGTCACCGACGACAATAGACACACTTTAACTAGAGCATAGCCATCACCCCAATCCAAAGACATGCTGCTGTATCACAACCACCACAGGGCCACACCCCACATGACGACAGATTATAATCTGACCCATAAATTCTCTCAAACACACACACACATACCGCAGATGATGTTCTTTAACTGCCACACACGTCTGCTCATGCGAGTCTTCACAGCGATAAACTGTGAATCGATTCATTTTCTCAGAAATGAATCAGGAGGAATGAGAGGACCAGCAGAGGTGGAAAATACAGGTGGAGTTCAACATTAAAGGGGCAGTGCGTGGGATTCTGTCACCTTAATGCTGCTCACCCTTTCTTTATGAAAACCTATGATGGCCTTTTACTTATTACTAAGAGGTTGTTTAATTTGTCCATTCTGGGCTACTGTAGAAACATGTTGGTGCATGGCGCCACCTAGAGACAACCTGCTCCTCATAATGTTTCAGGGGTATTGAAATTGGAAATATTTAATCTAGTTAATTTAACTACTACAAATATAAGTATTCCTGGAGGATTAGAAAAAATAAATGTGAGTTTGGCATTGATTCATTGAAAGTACTGTACATTTCTTAAGATTTCTACGATGGCAGAGGGGACGGTCCTTTCAACAGATGGACAGTGGTTTGATCCCCTCATTGCGTAATCCGTAATCTATCCTCTGCATGCCCCTGAGGGCTTTGTGGTGCATGAGCTGTGTGATTTTAAACTTAGACTGTGTATAGTGAAGGTAACTTCTACTGCAAAGCGCTTTGATTGGTAAAAAGGTCAAGACTTGCAATAAATACGGATATTTGCCGATGACATATACGTAAATGGGTGTAATATTGTGAAGGAAAAGCACGTAGAACTGCAGATTGAAGTTCCTTTTTTAACTTTCCACTTCTGATGACCAGATGCTGTTAATAACATGGCGCCACTTCTCATGTTGCTGTTACCTGCAGAAACAAATGATTCGATAAGAAGCCGTTACTGTTACGCTGAAGCTTCACACACTCAAAGTCCTGTCGGACGTTTCACTTCACTTCAGAGTTACCAGTCACAGATCTCTCTCTAATGCAGTCATGCACTTTGAGACACATGAGAGTACTGACTTTGCAGCTGTGTTTGCGATAACCTGAAACACACCAGACAGATAGAGAGAGAGAGAGAGAGAGAGAGAGAGAGAGAGAGAGAGAGAGAGAAAGCGCATGGAATGAACCACCACAGGTATTTTGGTGAGAACAATGGCAACGTGTGTCAGTGGGAAAGTGTCCGAGTGGCGGCGGCAGCAGCGGCAGCTCTATCCTGTAAATCCCATGTGCAGGTCAGAATAGCAGCGGTTTGTCATCGCTGGGACATTTCACAGCTTCCCCTGCGCTTGTCAGGCAGTGACTGACAAGGGCAGAAGTGCCTGAAATCACATGACGGCCACAGAGATACATTTAGCACAGAACAGACCCAGAATACACACACAGACGCACAAACACAACACAAACCACCTGATGCACTTATGTCAGAGGGGCTGCCATTAGATATGAACCTGTGGGGGGCGGTGGTGAGGAGGGGTTTTGTGGAAACAGACCAGATGCCTGTAATGAGGCACGTGTCATAGTGTAATGTATGTGGAGGATTTCTATTTATAATCCACTCGTGCAGTCAGGATTGATGTTCTGATCCATTCAATGTCAAAAAGTAAATATAAAATTAGTCAATGGAGTGCACTTCTTAATAAATTAGCTTTAGTTTGATCCAGATTTGCCATCTATTATGGGGTTTATTTTCATAACTTTTTTTAAATAGATGTCTGAGATCACTGTAGAGTTGAGATTGTGCTCAAAAGTATTGATTAACTGTTGTAATTTAGAGCTCCTTATAAATTAATCCTCAATAGATACACTCTTTTTTTCTTCAAGTGCTCCAAAATGTTTTGAACTTGGTTTAAAATGACAGATTCAGTTTGTATCAAGTTTCAAAGTGGACGCAGATCAGTTTGACGATGTCAGGAACGTAATGTTTTGATGTGGTCCGATGGAAGAAATGTGGAATGAAGCTTCATAGGATTAAGTTTCTCCATGAAGTGGAACACAGGTTATATCTTGCACATGATGTCATGCCTCTGTGCAGAACAGAGACGTGTTCGGGGTACAGTAGGTAAAGTAGATCAGACCCAGCAGCACCTCACATGTGGGGCATCTCCCCACAGACTGGATGGGTGGGTGGGTGGATGCATGGGTGGGTGATTGGATGCATGGGTGGGAGGGGGTAATCTAAGTTTTGCAAAATAGGGCATCCGGGAGATTTGGGATGATGGTGTGCAACTGGAGCTGAACATTCCATGACCATGTACAACAGCTCTGAGTGTGTGTGTGTGTGCGTGTGCGGTAAGGAGAGTGTCCAAATACTCGGTGAGGTGGGGCCACTGGCAGAGCTCCGTCATCAGTATCGCCCTGCGGTCAGTCTGGAGCACGTTTCCTGACACCTGACTGACTGTTGGCCGTCACTGTGGAGCAGCTCGGCTCCAGAGGGGAAACGCATTAGTGGAGACTGATATGAGGATGTGATATGACAGAGGCCCAGCACACTACACCCTTAATTAACCTCGGCTGGTACTGAACTCACAACATAGCTCCCAAGGACAGCTGCCACAACACTGACCACAATGTGGCGCCCTCTACAGTCCCAGCCACGCAACATACAGCTCAATTAAAAGGTGACACTGATTTGACCCCACTGTGCGGGCAGATACACGAGGCTGAGCCAAGCCTTTCTTTAGCCCATGACAAAGACTGCACTTTCTTTAGGTGTTTCATAATTAATTAATTAATTAATTAGAAATTGTCACCTTCCCGTGAACTCGACAGCCATTTCAAGCAAAACATTTCTCCAACTCTCTGCTTTTCTATGTAGAACATGAGACAGCCCTCTGTTCTGGGAGTTGTATTCCCATCAGTGTCAGACGACACGATGGAAATAAATGCAAAAAGAGGATGGATTGAAAAAGCTGAAGTAGGAAAAGCACGGTTTCTAAGATGAAGGACAAGTTGCTGAATGTGCATCATTTACAAGAAGTGACGGAGCCAGAATCGAAAGTGACCATTCGATTTTCGATGGGGTGCTAAGGACACATGACCTTTAGTTCAAAATCTCAGATCTGCTTGTCATAAAAATCCTCAGATGACCCTGAAGGCCGATCTCCTTCTGTTACCTGGATATAGGCCAGGTATGTTTGTGTGTACGCTCCCAGAATAGTGCCACGTGTAGGCGCAATGAAGGAAGGGACGGCGAAGGAACGTTCTGAGTTCAGTTTCCCATCACGGCCCAATTAATGAGAGGTTAAATAAGGAAAGTGTGACATCCTGCAGAGTGGAAGAGAACAAGACTTTCATCACGCTGGTTTGTGGGTGAGCGGGTTATAAGGTGACTCCTGCAGGGGTTAAGACGTCTGCCATCATCTCTATGGCAACCTACCCAACCAATGGGGCTCCGAGGGCGGAGGCCGGCCCTTCTAACTTGCCCTGCATCACCATCATCTCTTTCAGGTTCTCGGGGGAGTAGAGGCCAATTGGGGAGTTGTACTGCCTCCGCTGGCCTGGTGGAGATACGGCAGCTGCTGTGGAGGATGCAGCGGCCTTGAACTGGGTCGACAGAAGGTCAGGATCTTTTTAAAGTAATCCCAATCTGAGGGATCTTTATCCTAGAAGCTTGAATACTGACATTTAAACGTTATCGAAATGTTAAAGGTGCAGTGTGTGGGATTTTGTGACATCTAGTAGACGTGGATTTATTGAGATTTATCTAAATGGCAGAGAGAGGACCTGCTCCTGATGTAAACATAAATGGCTCATTCTATAGCTGTGAAAACAACATTTCATAGACTCAGGTGATTATACAGTCCTTGAAAACACCAGTATGATCATATGCTCAATTTCTACGAATCTTAGACACTGCACCTTTAAGGCCCTGCCCCGTCCCCCATTAAACATAAAAAACCAAAGCATTCAATCAAAATGAGGGAGCATCTGTCTTTGTCTTAGTTTTCCTGTCTTGTGGTTGATGTTTGCTGAACTCTGACCTCTATGTAAATCTCCCTGCAGCTGCAATGTGCATACTTCACAGTAGAGGGCAGCAGAGCACTGCCTGGTGGCAGCAAAGAGATGTAAAGATGATATCCTCTCAGGCAGGAGACGAGAGCACAAAACAGGACAAACACATGTATGTATATACAGACGAGCATGTGATATACATCTTACAGTTAAGTTACATACAGTTATGTGTGTAGATTATTTCCATGTGTGTATTTGTGGACAGTGTAACAGTATGTGTACCTTCTGGTGGGGGATGACTGGCATGGGTGAGTCCATTCTTGGAGTTGCTGTGGGAACTGGTGCAGGGCGTCTGGATCTATGGATGAGACCACAAAAATGTGTTTTAGATTTCTGTTGTCGTAATTATTTCAGATACAAAATAACAACCTAATTATCTTTTTTCATTCTGATGTGATGCTCATATCAACTTGCAGTTTCACATGTATATACTATACATGAGTACAAGAGGGATTTTGTGACACTCTGATAGTTAAGGGGCAAAATCCTGGACGAGAACATGAGCTGGTAACTCGATATCATTTGATTGACAATGAAGGTGTCTGTAAAAAAACATGGTGGCCTCCATAGAGGGGACCAGCACCCGATGCGAATATAACAGGCTCATTTTGGGATACTGAAAGCGATAATTAATATATTCAGTAATTCCTTAAAACATCAATATAGTTCCTGTCACTCAAATCTCTAACATATTCAAAAAAAGCCCCTCAGGCTCGTGTGTTTCAGTGTGTGTTAGTGTGAGAGTGCTGCCTGTTTACTTCTGCATGGTGAGGCTCAGGTTGTCGCTGGCAGCCTTAATCTTGTTCTGGGCCTCCAGGTGTGTCATCCCGTCAGTGCTGGCACCATCGATGGCTGAGATGATGTCGCCCTGGGACAGGCTGCCGCCCGCTGCCTTGCTGCCCGGGGTTATCTGTGGGAAGAAGGAGGCGGGGTCAAAAGGGCAAATCACACACGGACCAGCAGCACAGATTCCTCAGCAAACAAGATCCAAACTGAACACACATGCGTCACATGGTGAGTAAATGTTTTTTGCAAGCAGAGAAGATTAAGAGTTAATAGAAACAAACAGAATCTTTGGTTTAGAAAGTCGAGTCTAAACAACCAGGCTGCAGCTTCACTGCGTGTGATGTAAATACTCCAGTCCACACGGCCGCTCAGCAAAGGAGGTTTAAAAGGGAAAGACGAGGGAAAATAAATCAAGCAAAATAAACGAATCTGCAGATGAGGATGCCAGATAAGATCAGTTCAAACGAGAGTGGAGCAGCTTTTTTTATCTGAGAGTCGAGCGAATCTCTACAGACACACACAGAAGGCTCTTTATCGCTGTAATGAAAGAGGAAAAAAGCTGAGGGGGCGAAAAGGTGCAGGACTGATTCCTCTTATTTCAAATTCAGAAATATAGCAATGGATGCGCCATAACATGCGAAGAACTGTGGGTTAGGGAAGCCACATTTTCCCCTTTCTTCATTTTGACCTTCAGTCAAATGCAAATGTTTCCAGCTGCTGTGCAACAAAACCAGACTTTCCAGTTGAAACTCCACAGACACACACACACACACACACACACACACACACACACACACACACACACACGAGGTTCCACTGAGCTCAGGGGCCCTGCGGGCGTCCACACAGTTGGGTCTTGGCTTACAGTCGACTTGTTAAAGAGTTAAAAATAAGCAATGCTGTTTATGCCTGCAGCTTCACTCTGATCGACCCAACTGCTCCCCAAACACACACACACACACGCGCGCGAATGCGCGCACACCACACCCCTCGCACACACCTGCTGCTGACATTCATACAGAAGGGCTTCCTTGATTCTATCTGTTTACACCAGGGCTCCACACAAAATTACTTACTTTATCAGTTAAATGGGGATTTAGGAGTTCACTGGGTTTGTATGTGAAATACAAAATAAATGCACAGGTACATCTATATCTATATGTGTGTATGTATGTTTATGCTGAACATATGTGTAGAATCATGAGATGGCCATCTTTTCATTTAACTCTTCCAATTCCTTTGCAAGCACATACACTGTTCCATTTTTTTCTTGTATTTTTCTAAATATAAATGAATAGTTTTATGTTATACATTTTGTTGTATTGTGCAGTTGCAAGGAGCAGCCACTAGTAGGCCCTGAGAGTACGGTAATGCAATGAGGCAGCAGCTAAGTAAAAAGAGAAAAACAGTTGCAGTGAAAAACAGATCCAGTTCCTTGTGCAGTTATTTTTACATTCTGAAATACAAAATATTGCAAATCTAATATTCTCTTACTTTGTGTTGAGAATTCGTATTCCAATTCTCAAAATCTGTATAACAAGTCTGTCTATCTATAAATAATTCCCATGTTCCTCTTTGCTATTTGCACACCCTCCATTCGTTGTATGCATTCCAGTAAACGTGCTTGTGTACATGTGAGTGTGTCTATGTCATGGAGTGGAACAGTGAGGGGGGTAATTCTGCACATCAACCCTCAGTGTAATCAAACACACGTGTACAGTTGATACATAGACTGCCACATGATACCGCCTGTTCGTGCATGTCTTCATACTTAATCGAATATTTCAAATGTACGAGAGGACAAACAGAAAAAAGATGGTGCGGGGTTTTCATCTGACATGTTTTATATTATGTCCGCGAATGCATTAGCTAATACCATAAAAGTAGACTGGCCCAGGTATTTTTCCACTTTACCCACATGTAGGAGCTCATGACAGTGACCTACCAGAGGAGCAGGGGGGCTGTTTATTCAATTACAAACATCACGGTCTCAAGAGGGAGAGTAGATGGACTGGACAAACACATGCTAAGAGAGTTAGGATTAAGGGCACCGCTGTGTATTGGTGAGTTTTCCCGATTCTAACCGTGACAAACTGCCGTGTGAAATCCCCGCACAGCGGTGAACCAGTATGGCCTGTCACATATTTCATATCTCACAGGCCGGCGGCTCCACTTGACTAACAAGCTGTGAGGAATCCACCCTCTTCATTCCACTTTCCTTTCTTAGGTCTTGGCAAAACTAGGCCGACATCCAAACCACGGCGGCGTTACGTCAAAGTGTAAAGAAACACGCACTTGTCATGTCAGGCTGTCGTGTTTTATGTTAACCTACCAGATCCCATCGTGACCTCATCCACCTACTGATGCCATGTCACGGCAGATATGGATCAGAGCCTCAGCCCAACAATAGACAATCAGACAGTATCAGAGGGGACGTTTACGCCCCAACATCATCATCTTTCTAACTGGTTCTAAGAGAAAAGTAAACCTTAACTTAAGTCGCCACCATTAGCTTCCCTCGCTCACCTCGCTGCCTTCCTGTCCCATTCCCACCCCTCTCCCTCCATCCATCCGTCCTTCCACCTCTCCTCCCCACTAATGCTATTTAAAGGAAACGCTGTAAATATACCAGCAGCAGACCTGCCAGAGAGGAGAAAGGGATCCCGTCTATCCGCTGCACAACTTTAAACTAATCTGCAGTGGTTATTTACAGAGCAACAACAATTTTCAAAATGTTTTCTTAAATCTAAGTCAATATGGGTGTGTAATCTTCACCCAAAATGTTGATTTCGTGGGGTTTTAGGGGAGAGAATACAGAAATAAATCATTTGTCACTAAAAATGCTTTTGTCCAGCAGGGCTAAAGTAATTTGAGTCCGTTTTTAAAATAATTGGCAGTGGAAATATAAAAAAATAACGTTAATACCGTCAAGAGTCCACTTCCAGAATTTGGTGATGAAGCTCTTCTGAATGAAAATGTCATTTGACTTCAGTGCTTGAACTTAAATGTGAGGTTATGGAGGCAAAATATGAGTGTCTATTGATTTACATGTGCATTTACATTTACATTTTCACAAAAACGACTGAAGTTCATAAACGCAGCTGCACCAAGTCGGATCCAGGAAAAACTATTCCCGTCCCTCCTATTCTAGAAACCTCGCAGGAGATTATCTGAGCCTCCCTGTCATCATCGTCATGTACAGCCACATTACATAACCACTGCACAACCACTGCTTGCACGCACACACACACACACACACACACACACACACACACACACACACACACACACACACACACACACACACACACACACACACACACACACACACATCACATGCATATACACATGCATGGACATATGATCGATGAAGGTGAGAACATGCAACGTGTTGTTGTCAATGTTGAAAATAGCTGGGAGAAGATTGGCTTTTAAAGAATTGGGCTTAAGTTGCATTGAACCGTTGGGGGTGGTGGGGGGGTATTTTATTAGGTTAGATGTCAATAAGAACTTGTATTTTTCAACATCATTTTGTTTCTAATGGGACACTGCAATGTTTACTACTTGATGTAGGTAGGAAATGTGATTAAAAGGTAATAAAATGAAAGTTAAAGGGATACGTTGGAAATATCATGATGCATTGGGATGTTGGTTTTCATTATCTTGGCGTGGACATGCTTGGTATTGTTTGTGCACAGCTTTAATTTCAATTTGAAATCACTGTTGATCGCATCATATTTGCGTCATCGCCCATGCATCATGTTGTCACAGCAGATTATTGATATGCTATGTTTGTCACAACAAACCAGGGCCTGTGAGCTGGATTCAGTCCTTACCCTGGAGATGGTGAGCGGCATGTTGAAGTCCTTCCCCCCCTGTAGTCTGAAGCCCCATGGTGCAGGGCCATTCAGAGTCACTGTGTACGTACTCATCTTCGGTCGAAAACGTCAACACTCCCCCTGACGACGACAACCACGACGACTCCTGGTACCCGTGTGCTTTGGCCTCTCCCTGCTCGCTGTGCCCTTGCTCTCCGTCCTCTCCCTGCTATCCCTTTTGACCCGGCCGGCACTTCCTCTGTCAGCCCAGACGTCTCTCCCCGTCTGCTCCCAGCTCTTAGGACAAACACCCAGGGGTGGTGGGTGGGTTGGTGGGTAGGGTCAGGAGCTGTGGGACCTCTGCGACACACACACACACATAAATGCAGGGATACACACACACACATCAAGAGGCATGCATAGGTGCACACAAGTACACACAGAGCTGAAACAGGCCCCTGAACACCTCCTGAAGCTTTTCCACCTCTAATCAACATATCTCTACAAACCTCGGCTCTGGGGAAAATGCAAAGTCTCAGAAAAATCAACATTAAAGTCAGACTGAAGTTGGAGAAGAGTTTCTTGCCTGCAGGGTTGCTGAGGGTGAGGGACAGACAGCCTAAGAATAGCTGGAGCATGCAGAGGCACAGGGGCCCTGGCCCTTATAAGGCCTGTAACTCGAAGCCCCAGAATGCTTCACTGCCAATTCACATGGCCAATATAGACCCCTCTTACTGCAACACATTCTCTCTCTCTCTCCCTCTCTCTCCCCCCCTCTCTCTGCTATCAGTTCATGCTGCTAACACCCTGTTATCCGCGCTGCCTCCTGATGTCATTCACTTTTCATTCTCGCAGTCCTTCACTCGGCTCGAGGAGGGAAACAACAAATTAACTCGATGCCGATTCCCAAGAAACGCCCACACTGAGCCGCTCAGAGGCTTCTGCTTGTGTCGCTGTGTGCGCGCAAACCCATAGTTAAAAACATGATTTGTCCACAATCTGAATGAGAGAGTTTAAAAAAAGAAGAGATTATATTAGATCAATCAACCAATTAATCACAGTGAGGGACTGTGGTAACAGACATAGATTAAGCTGGAGGGTGGATTTGTTTACTTGGTGCAAGTTAGACTCAAAGATTGGCAGCACTTGTTTTGACCTACTTTTGAGAGTTTGGAATAAATTGTATGTTTCTTCCTCCTGTTGTATATATTTGGTCTTATCCCTCTGGTGGCAGCACTACTGACAACATTCAGCCATGTTGACTGACTGACTGCCTTAACTCCAGTCTCAGGGAACGAGGTCAAACTATGTTCACAGAACCATCTGATATTACACAGCTTTTCTCTTGCAGGTACAGAATGTAGGATCAAGGTGCATCTAGTGTTGAAGATACAAGATGCACCTCACCCTAACCCTGCTCCAGCACGCAGAGGAACATATGATATGCTTGAATTATAATCATAACTTAAGAGGTCAAAACATGGTGTTGCAACATGGCAGTTTTCACAGAGAAGACCCATACTGCATATAGGAGGGTAATGACAACAACAGTAAAAATTGAAATAAGTTCACCTGGATTGTACAGATTGAACCTTTAATCATAGACTACCGAGGTCTCTTGAAGCCACTGGCTGATCCCAGACATGTAAGAATAATGTTTGCACTTTTTAGATGTGCGGTGTGTGCGTGCTGCAATACGTGGAATACTGATACGTGAACATATAAAGAAGTTGCCTGTTTATAGACAATACATGTGCAATTCTCAGTTCCCTTGATGTTTGTTTTATAACAGTCAAGCAATATTACAGTGTTTGATCACATGGACTAAAAAGGAGTAAGAAATGGTTCCAAATGGGAAAAATAAATTAGATTAGACTAAATAAATCCAAACCAATGTGATGTTATTCATTTAACAGTCATGAAAAGCAAGAGGTTGTTCTACGTCGTGTCCTCCATTGTGCTCGATGGTGTACTTGTGTTTATGATGCTTGTGCTGAAGGAGTGGACTCTCAAAAGGTCCGTCAACAGTTTATCTACTGTATAATTGGAGCCCATATATGGTGCAGTGACAAACGCCTGTCCCCATGGCAACGGAATTAATATGACGACAAAACATACAATCATGTCAGCACATACACCTAGAGCACATTAGCTCCTAAAAGTGGTGTGATGAATAACAAGCATGACACCACACACACACACACACACACACACACACACACACACACACACACACACACACACACACACACACACACACACACAATGAAGGATGGCCACAGTGTCTCACTAATGTAATATTACCTCACACAGGTCTCAGAGAGAGGACACACTGCAAGTGAAGCACATCAGGGGCAGGTAGTAATAAAAAATCTCTCGGGCCTCAAAGTAAATTCAATATTTACTCTGAAGGAAAAACAGAGACACATGTCACAGAGTCTTTTGTAGTATTAATACCACTGAATGAAAACCAGAACCATTGCCTGGTCATTTTATGTGATCCTTCTGGGCTCTTCCACTTCTCATTGTTTTGTAGCTTAGCCTTGCCACAACCCCGGCCTTAAGAGAACCCTTCGACTAACCCTATGACAACCATAACCCCAATTCTAACCTTAGGACGACCCTAACCCTGCCCATAAGACAACCCTACGCTGAAGACATATCTAACCCCAAGAGAAAACCCCGACACCGACCCTACAAAGTTGCCCTAGGTTTACAACAACACCCTTATGGTATTTAAAGAGGAAGGCAGCGTGTGACGTCACTCATCGGAGACGGGAAGCAGTCAAACCAAACAGGTGGCCGACGTTGTCCCTAACCAAACTGAAAACACGCGGTGAAGGAGTGGAAGTCTATAATTATTAATTGGAGAATGGCTGCGTTTATGTGGGCGCTCTGGTCCGGGCCAATTCACACTGGGAGGAAGCGGCGTTTGCGGTCTTTTTCAGGGCAAGAAGAAGAGTACCACACTGGTTACGAGCAGGAGAGGTCACATGGTCTCACCTGGACACCTGATTGGTCCTCCTCACACCTGCGACCCAGTCGACCAAAATTCAAATCTTACTCACTTCCTGGTTCAGCAGCACACGTTAAACACACGTTAAATATCATCACATTGAAAAGCATTCATATCACAATTTGATATTCTGCGCCAGATTAAAGTTTGATAGATTACGATTTGATACAACATCATATAAAAATGTAATATATATTGAGTAAAAAACAAAACAAGGCAAAAGTAAATTAAATAATAATAACATCAGATTTATTTTATAATATGTTTAATGTCTCTGAGTGAATTAATCAATTGTTTATTTATTGATTATATCATTTATTAATTGACATGCATTACCAGAAGATTAACAATAACTGGTCAGAAACATAAATTGCACATATATAAACACTGTACTACTCAACAGCCTTATCAAAGAAATAATTACCCATTCTATAAGCCTTTCTTATATCTTATATGTATTATGAACATATTCAACTTACTTTGGAAAAAAAAGGACCAACAATAATTTCACTAAAAATAAACCTGAATTTGACAGTGAGAAAAATAAAGCATTTGCAGATATGTATTTATGGAAATGAGCCTCTCCCACTCCACTTTCTCAGTTCGAGTTCCACTTCTCACCTCTGCAGGGCGCCACTGTTCTGCAGCGGTGGCCTGTCCACAGCCGCGGGGCATGTAGTGTAATTGTCACATCCGACACGTGACAGATGACATGTATGACCGACTGTGTTCTGGCATGTTATCGGTACAGTACATTTCAGCTGCCGTAGAGTGAGTGGATCCATTCAGGAAACCGAGCTGAAAATGTATGTAAACACCGGTCAGCTGATGGACACATGCTGCATTAGAGTCTGCAATCACCGTCATGGTGCTGCATACAAATTAATATCTGCATGTGACCGTGAATCATGTGTGAGCAGAGGAAGAGGATGTTCAGTTCTTGCTTTTCAAAGATCAAAGAAAATAAATCGTAAGGAGACCATAAAATGTTTGGAATACTTGAACACGTGTTCGTCAATGGACCTTTGATAAATCTTCAAAAACTGAAAAGACCACTGTTTCATCTCACTTTGGGCAGTATGGAGCTTGGGTGAAATGATGCCTGACACATTCATCATTCCCCCTCCACCTGCAGCTGTCCAATTTTCATTAAAGGTCCAGCGTACAACATTTAGGTGATATTTAGGTGTCACCCAAGAGGCAACTCCCTTAATAATGCACAATTTCAAACCTCGATAGAATGAATAATAAGCAAGTTGGGAAAAAAATCAGCCACCAGTTGTCACAGGAAAAGATATGACTGACTGAAACCAAACCTTGTACCAGGAATGAAACATGTTTAATTCAGCTCTAAAGTTGACCATTTTAACATGGGAGTCTATAGGGATTGACTCACTTTTGGGGCCAGCCTCAAGTGGCCACCCTGTGAACTGCACGTTTCATCATTTCTGTAAACAAAGAAAAGTTTTTGTTGCTAATTGATTCTTACCATGTGTTGACTTTTCTGCACTGATGTTTAATACATCAAATCTGCAAATTACAAATCAATCATCAGACTAATTCATTTGGAAAATTAGCATCAGCTGGAGTCAGAGTTTAAAAACTTGAGCATTTCAAGTGAAACAGCTGAGCAGATTTCAACTCTTTATTTATAAAAATAAATAAAAACAACACAAAACATTTTGTACAAAGAAATCATCATCAAACCATCACTTCAATAAAACAGAATTTCATTTCCATATATATATTGTTTACATTTATCACATATTAATGTTTGTGTCCATAAGATCTTTAACATTTTGTACATTCATCAATGGAAAATAAAGGAGAAGCGAGCAACAGTGGGAACGATTCAATACTTTTTGCCTCTTTTTGACTAAGATTCATTTTTTCAACATTAAAGGTGCAAGTCAGTCTGTAGGATTTGTGCGGCATCGAGCGGTGAAGTGGAATATGAATGAACATCCCTCACATCTGTGTTGATGTGAGACCTTTTCAACATAAACAACAGGAAAGGCTCTCTCTGAGACCAGTGTTTGGTTTTGTCTATTCTTGGAGAAACATGGGGGAGAGAGACGCTGCTCTGGAAATAAACGGCTGAAGACTCTATAGTTTCAGGTGACGTGACAATGACACATCCCCTTAATCCTTCACACTGTGCCTCGGATTTATTCCCCCATATTGTTACAATCATCGTCAATGAAGCGCCACGTGAAGGAGCCTCGAAGGAAAAACTCCGTGGTGTTGGATTAAAAAGACAAAGGGCTGTGACGCGTCTCTGTACAAATGTGAAGATGACGTCTGTGTTAAAAGTCCTGAAACTGCACCTCTAAAAAAAAACAAACACACCCCACAGTGAAGTCACTTAACAACCTGCCTCCTGTGTGTCTAATAATAGAAGATTGCCTTTATTGTCATCATACACAATGTACAACGAGGGGATCTAGGGGAACACTACAGCTCAGGTCTCCTGTGCTGATGCCCTCACATGTTGTGACCTGATCCGTCTGCTGTGTCTGTGTGGAACTTTCTGGAAAAATCATTGCTGAAGAGCCACGGGGAAAACAAACTCACAGTATCCTCCCCTGACCTGTTGAGCCTGTGTGCCGTGGCACATCTCCCATTAAAGAGTCATTAAGTGGGGCTCTAACCACTAGAGGGCAGGCTTACTGAGAACTCCAACTCTGGGTTTGACTACGTGAAAACTACTACTACCACAGTGCGTGGAGTTTCAATGGAAGGGTGTGTTCCGAGGAATGTTGGTGCAAAAAAACAAAAGTAATATAAGTCAATGTTTATATTTCTCTTCTTGGTTTCTAAGTAATATTCATCTGGATCTAAATGAAAATAATAATATATATATTTTGAGGAATGATATTTGTGAATGTGTGCAATTTGCTACTGTTAGGGTTAAAAATCCTATCAAACTGTGGTGAAACATGGTGGCCTCCATACAGAGGACCCACTTCAGATGTAAATGACCATTCAGATGATTATTATTACTCATTACAATATTAGTATAATTACTTTATGTTCCATTTCTATTGTTAGTCATGGAAAATGATTTCACCAAAATCCTTCACACTGAGTTTTAACCCCGTTTTAAGTGTACAACTAATATTGTTTTCCTTCTGGACTCTTCCACAAATATTCAAAAAGCAAACACATTAGAATGATTTAAAAATGTACTTTAAAAAATGGCCATGCTCTAAAATTGCCTAAAAAACAATGTGCAAAAAGGTTTCGGAGTTTCCTTCGTTGGTCAAGGGGTTAAAAACTCTGGGGGGGGGAAAGTTCCAACTATGTTTGAATAAATATTCTACAAACTCAAAATTCAAGGGATCCATAAAAATCTAGTTAAGACTCAACTTTGAAAGTTCATTAAGGCTAGTTTGTTGCCTCCAGCTCAGAAATGATCTGGCCTCAACCTTCGTGATATGTCAGAAAAACTAGATCAATTTATGCAAATAGGTTTACCTAACCCTCATGCTCACACACTCACACACTTTGCAAAAAAAAACAAAAAAAAGAAAGACGGAAAACAAGGTCATATAATGCATGCTCTGGTCTTGCGTCACCATCACTAGCGAACAGCATGCTAGTACAGAAAAGTCCCATTGGGAGAAATACTACAACAATACCACTCCCAAACACACACACACACACACACACAATTACACGCTCCCGTTTGCACTCTTGTCTGGCCGTTCACTGCAGCACCGTCGTCTCCAGTCGCGCCACGTCCAGGGGCTCCTTGACGACGGGACAGAAGCTTTTGGTCAATTTGTGGTTGCCATGAAAACCGGGGGGACTGTGCAGTATGGATGGGCTGGATATGGAGGTGACGATGACGGATGATGTCGTTTGACGCCCGCTCTTCAGTCCTGGTTCTGCCTTCAGGTTATCCAGCTGAGGGAGAGGGAGAGGGAGAGGGAGAGAGAGAGAGAGGTGTTCAGGTGTTGACAGGTGAGTGGGTGGATGCAGCTCTGACATGAGGTTAATGGAGTGAATGGGTTTTTTATCAGCCGTTGCTGTGGCAGTGGGATCAGCGCAGATCGGCTACTTAACCCAGCGGTGCAGGACATGAAATAGATGCCGCCGATCAAAGGCATCGATTGGAGCCGTAACGGCGCCTGATGAACGACCTTCCCACTGCTCTCTTGAGTGAGTCAGACTCTTATCACTTGGAGTCTGACGCTCTGCAGTGCATCAGCATAGTGATCAATATTTCATTCGATTAGAATATTTTAGCCGGATATTTCTCTCTATTGTATAAACTTTATCTATGCAACCAATGAGGTTATGTCGTCACCTCTGTACATATTTTTGTTGATTTGTTTGTTGTTGTTTGAAAAATTCCAAAGTGGATTGACATGAAAGTTGGGGGAGAGGTCAACATTTGGTGCCAGTTGGTATCAGAAGGTGGGTCCAAGATATTTTCAACACCTTTTTAAGAAAATGTTGAATTGATATTGATTAAAAAAAAAAAGGTAATAATGAGCAATTTGATGCAGCCTCACTGAAGCATGAGCCATTCTCCTTTTTCTCATTTAGCTTAGTTCTTACATTTTAGCCATTTTCCTTGACATGGAGGGCTATAATTTTCTGTAGTCTTTGGTCTTTGGTCAGTAATACTGGATATAATCTAATTTGCATTTTTAATCAGCCAATATGAGAGAGTCCACACTCGCACGTGTCTCTATTCAAATTCATGAAAGCAGCTACTTAGCTCTTCTTGAGAGGTAAGAGGTCATGAAAGTTAATGTGTTTTCATTATAAACATGAAAGAACTGTATGAATGGTGGACACTTTTAGAGCGAAATAAAAAAGCCCGGATTTAAATTAAAGAAATGATTATCCTCATGTACGGTGGCCCTAAGGGAAACATGTAAGAGGACACAACATTTCACAAAACATCTCGCAGATTGCAGGAGTTGGACTTGATTCTGCTTTGAGAATGGAACTGTGGAATGTTGTGGTGCTGAGGGCGATTTTGTGGTTATGATGACTTTCTTGAGTTTTGTGAAATGTATTGATGAAAAATAGTTGCATTTTGTAAAAGGTCATGTTTTTGTGAAATGTAATGTTTAATGAAATGTAATGTTTTTGCGAAAGTTGCGGTGTTATGTAAAATATCATGTTTTAAGAAATGCAGTGTTTTGTGAAATATCACGTTTCAATGCTGAAGTGTTGGTATGCAATAACCGCAGCGTCCACCATAGTTTCCTCCTCCACTTTCACAAATGCTTATATAACCCAAGTAAAGAAAATCAGACCACGTACAATCAAATTAAAATTCATGAATTTGGCAGTTTTCAGGTTTTTCATAATTTTGGCTCAACGGAAACATCATTTATCATCGAGCTGACAATGACTGATTAAGCCATTTGTCACACAGCAACCGAAGTAACAGCTTTCAGAATAAGTGAATTTTAAAAGTAGTATTCTGTCCGTCGTCAGTTTGTCACTCTGCAGTATCTTTGGCGGCTTTCGGCACAAAGGACCTTTCATGTGGCGACGATCGGTCAACGTGATTGTATCGAAAGCGGAAGATTCCAGAGAAGCGATCACCGTCACACGGCGGCACAGGCAGGATCGGAGAGGGGGAGGTATGAGCGCATAAGAGTGTTGGGTCGAAGCTGCTAAGCTTTTGATTTTCTGGTTTGATTAATATTGATGTCAGAGCAGCAGCACGAGAATGAAGCAGGACAGGATGGAGTACACAGCTGATTGGATCAACGGGGGGGATGGACAGACTAAAGAGACATGCCAACCATTTCAAATCCCTAAACACTTTAGAATGGATTTTCCAGCCGCCCTGACTTATCTCTCTGTAGTAGAATCGGGGAGCTGAATGGGGGACACGCCTCTTTCACTTGCTCTGAAAACAAATGAGGACAACACAAGAGGACAGGTGGAAATGGCAGGAGCAAAATTTTATATCGCTGACAAATCCTTTGAAAAGTCCAAAACAAAGAGACATTTTCCAGCAGTGATGTGTCAAAGACGACTGCCTGACTCTGGCGGAGTGGGAAAAAAAGAAAGGAGTCGTCTCATTAATTTGCGAGGATTACGATGCGTCTTCATTTTCTGACACAAAAGAAGTTAATTTTTTGAGATGAATACATCACAATGCTGCTGCTGCTGTGACCAGGAGATCAGCAATAACCAAGGAAATCAGGTTTTAATGAGATCCTTTATATGTTTTAATTACATACTTTATCAGTCACACGCTAAAGCAATGCTTTTCATTATTTTTATTATATTATACATCATATCATCACTGTTGACCTCGGCTAATGTCCCAATCAGTCCTGATGTTATACTTTAATAATATAACAATGTAAATTTGCATATTATCATTGAGTGGATCAGGTTCCTGCTAACATGAATTGATGTTGTGTGTCGTAATCACAAGAAAGTATCATAATTATAATTTCCTTTGAAATACTATGTCTACAGTTGCCGGGCCTTTAACAGCATTGATTTTGAAAATCAAAGACCACAGACACAGTAAACGATCTAAACGTCACTGCAACATAGGAAATACGATTATTGATAGAATTTGTGGATGGATCAATGTAAACATGTTTATATCATGGCGCCAATTCAATTACAGTGAGTCCAACTTGACCCAATTTGATGAGACTTGCATTTCCAAACAGTTTTCTTTTACGTTAGTAATACTCCGCAATAACACTGAGTATATAGATCTCCAGTCGCTTTGATGTTTTTCATGGGATTTGTCTTTGATGGACAGAGAAGCCACATGTTAGTACACAGAGCGGGGGGGACGGGGACGTGGAGCGGACTCTTACTGTGGCAGGCAGATGGCTGGTCGGCCGCAGACTGATGTCTGCCATGGAGATGTCCTCGGGCTCCGTCAGAGTCTTAACGGTGTGCACACAAACAGTCATTTTAGTGTCAGTCACTCTCAAAGGCTCGCCTTGTTGTGTGTGGGCCTTCGGGTCACACGCCCTCCAAATATAGAGCGTCTCAAATCGGGAGCTGATCACAGACGGTCGCAGATAAAGGAGGCGCTCTGGATGTTGTTTTTCGCAGATGTTCCGATGACACCGCCACATTTAATGGCCGGGTCGTGCGAGATGATGAACACTGTTGTCAGGTTCATCTGCTCAATGGAAAAGTGGGGCCATTCCGGGCTGACTTCATTTAGTGTCAAACAGGGGAAATGGTGGGTAAACAGGGGTGCATCCAGGGGTGGGTTCAGGGGGGTTAGGGTTATTATCATTGTTCAGTTAATGTGTTTTTCCCCTCAAAGTAGTAGATTAAACATAAAACTAGGTATAATACAATGTGAAATTTGCTAAATTAAGACATTTGTTTGGGTGCCAGACATAAAATTTTACCCCTCTATGGCCTCTGATTTGGAATAATCCAGGATACACTGCTGAAGAAGCTCTACCCAAAACGATAACACAATCCATGCATGCAGCTTGTTCCCAGACACACTGACCTCAGCTAGATGCTAAATGTAGCCTCCTGTTTAGCATCTTTTAGTGCTGTATTAATGTAGTTATGTGACTTTCTGACAATGACCAATAATCCAAAAGTTTAAAACTGCTCCATAAAGGATATTTAAAGGTTAATGCAGAGTTTAGTGACAGTCAGAGGTGAAGTGAATTTGAAAAAACATGACGGTGCAACATGGTGGCCTTTGTAGAGAGGATCCTCTTATAAATAATGAGAACTACTAGTCATACATTTGGAAACTCGTATACTACCATACCTATGTAAAATGAATAGATTAAATGACGTTATAGTCCATTTCTGCCAGTCATCGTATTTTTAGGACTTCACCATGAAAGCACAAAAATGGGCTTCATCAGTAAAAATACATGAATAGATATTTTCTAATATATGAAATAATCTTTGCGTAAAAATCTCATCACAGTGTCAGAGCACATTGGCGTGTGGGTTCTACATGAGTGAGTGAGGCTGACGGGATTATACAGCGAGGTGGGCTGAGATTACAGATGACAGCCTCGGTGCATCATATCCTATATCCTCCCTCCTGTGCTCGGCGCCGAGATGGAAGCAGATGGAGGTCAGAGACTTCGAGAGCATCCGCCGTCTTCGTCTGCCAACAAGTGCGGCACATTAAACATCGGTTCATGGCATGCAGGCTGTGGATTAAGTCTGAAACTCCCAGATTACTGGATTAGTTTTTGGACCCTGCGTAATGGAGTCCTCGGTGAACCTGACGTGCGCGGCGGCTCGCTCGTTAGTGTGCGGATCTGCATATGCATGTGAACTAAGATGATTATATAGAGGCGGAACTGCTCCATATACGGGTCGCTCCAATAGGGCGACCTCTGTGTTTCTATTGGACCAACACCAGGAGAGTTCCCATGGGGCTGGACCCAGGGTTTCACTCTACCCAAAGCTTTTCTATAGCTCAGGGACAAGATTGTGGCCCTTAAAGGTGCAGTGTGTGCGATTTTGGTCAATTTCCTCAAAGAAATATTACAAAACAATTACCTACTGATATTTTCATGAATTTTTAATCAACTAAATGTATTATCCCCCCATTACTCTTAAATAAGCCCATTAATGTATATTTACATGAGAAGGGGGTCCTCTCTACGGGGGCTGCCATGTTTTTACAGTAGTAAAAGTGGATGTACTAAAAATCTTTTGAGTTTTAATGACACCTGAGGTCTTCCACAGGTTCTCCTGCATGTTCAGAAGGGTGAGGGTGAGGTGATCATCAAATCCTACACCTTTAATTCAAATCCATTTTAGATTTTAATCTTTTAAATTCCTATATAACGCATCTCTGTTTCAACACATTTAACTGATTTGAAAGTGAAGACAACGGTGAACTTCTTCAGGTTGTCTCTGCCTCCCAGTCCCAAGTCCCTTCAGGCTGCACTCAAGACTCATTGCGTAGCCCACAGCGCCACAACCTGGCTCTCCATCCTCGCCACAGATACCCAACGAGGGGGTCCTTCCATGATCAAGCAGCGAAGGTTCTGGAATTGAAAGCGTCCTCATGACAAACCTATAACATCTGCGCTCCGCTGCAGAGCAAACAGCCACTCCAGACACAAGGCACCGCCGTGAGGCAGCGAGTATAAATGAGGGCTCGCGGGAGAAGTGGCTCCTGCTGGTGAGAGGATATTAATCAGGTGCAGACGGACTGAACTGAGGAGCGGAGCTGCAAAACATGGAGGATCAGTTTCTGGGGTCAACACAACATGTGTCAGGGTGTAAATGGATGTGATGACAGATTCTACAGCGGGTTACAGGTGCAGGTACAAGATTTATTTATCCGTCTAAACCCGAGCGGCAACCCCCAGGGGCTGACGGATGGGAGCAGAAAAACATGTGGCGAAACTTGCAGTTCACAGGATGGCCACTTGAGGCTGGTCCCCATAGACTCCCATGTTAAAGTGCTCAAATTAAACATGTTTAAAGCCAGGTTCAAACTGCAGTTTTGGTCTCAATCAGTCCGTGACAACTGTCGAGAGGCTGACTTTTATTCTAATACGCTTATCTTATTCCATTGAGGTTTCAAATCATTCATCAACAAGGGCGTGGCCTTTTGATTGACAACTGGGCCGACCTGTCACGTTCTGCGGATGCTGCGATAGCACCATGTGCCCATCTTCAGCTCTACCTGTGCGCCGCCTCTTTGCCCCTTTTTGGATGAACCAGGAAGTGGGAGGAGTTGAACCGCCCACTACGAGCCTCATTACCACTTTATGGGTGATGTCACGGACCACCTTTACACACGGTCTATGGTCTAAACCTGTAAGTCAGGTCTTTGAGCATGTGTGTGTGTGTGTGTGTGTGTGTGTGTGTGTGTGTGTGTGTGTGTGTGTGTGATCCTCACCCCCTTAAAGTGGAAATGCAGACACTGACTGTGCAAAGGACACAAGGAGGGAAAGAGGAGCCAGCTGGGCGCTCACCTTCACTTTCACTTTCAAATAAGTGGTTTGCAATATTCCATTAAAAAGGGGGAACAGTAAAACTTTTACTACCGATGGCCTGGTGACGTCCCACTGATGAGATAATGGGGGAAAACATTTTTAACATTCCGGTTGCATGAGGCAGAAAGTTCCACTGAACCCAACATGTGCAGGACGGCACAGGAAAAACGCTGATGTTGGTTATTTGTTGACTCAAAACATGCATCAGCATTTAATGTCTTCAGTGGATCCAAGCCAGTGTCACTGGGAGTGAAGGGTTCTAATGACAGCAGGATACTTTGTCAATGCCATGGTCACTTTGTGACTTTGAATTTCTAGTCTAACGAGGGCTAATTGCATTAAATTGATCTTTTTCGCAAGTGATGTCAAAGTCATGAATCATTGGAAAATGAAATTCAAAATCGTTATCGCGATTTGATTTCTTATCTCTGCGCATTTTTTTTTTAAAGAACTTTAAAGAACATCTTATCTTTACTTTTTGGAGGCTTTTTGGAGCATTAGTGGAGAGTGAAGAGGACATTAGGTGTTAAAGGTCCATTGTGTAAGATTTACATTCACATTTCATCACCTGAATGCACACGTTGTTGTTTTCATTCCCCTAGAATGAGCCCTTTATATCCATGTGAGAAGTGGGTCCTCTCTTTGAGGGCGGCCATGTTTATACAATGAGCCCAGAACGGGACAAAACTAAACCCCTTTTGACTTTTAATAATAACTAAAAACTACCATTAGTTCTCCCACAGGCTTTGAGGGGTGAGGTATTGAGTTGACTCGGTGTCACCAAGTCCTGCATACTACACCTTTAATATGTTTTCTTGAAAAATAAAAGTCGCCGGGTCAGAGTGCCAACGTGACTCCAGAGACAACACAGCGAGTGATACGAAAATACTGGGAATCACAGGGTCAACAGCTCCAGAGCAATCAGTGATCATGTGCAGCGTGACCTCATCAGATTACACGCTGACGTTTCCCGTTCATCGGGGGGGGGGGGGGCTTAAAGGGGGGCTCCAGCCGACGTGACCTCACATAGCTGCCGGCCGAGAGATACCCAATATAAACATGACGTCTATTGGCTTTAACAGGGCACCAAAACAACACGACCTCACTTCTCATATTCAGGGGGAGGCGGCTTAGATTGGCCTCGACGTAACGACAAAACAGAAGCGGTGCCTCCCGTCAGGAACACGCCAAAACTCACTGCCGAATTTGCGCCCACGCGCCATCTCCACCTGCTTTATTTATTGATATGTGTTGACGTTGGCCAGGCCCGCATACTCACATTGATGTGCGAGAGGTGACATATGGCCGGGTCGGTGGGGGTGTGAGCGGCGGCTCTCTCAAACTCTCCCGCGTTGTGACCTCTGGCCTTTAACCTCTGGCTGGAATGGCGCACCTGTTTGACATCAACGGACAACTGACGAGTGGCAGGCGTGCGGGAGGAGAGGTCTTCCTCTGTGTCTGAGAAATGGGCCTGGGACACACACATACACACACACACACACACACACACACACACGCGCGCGTGCGCACACACACACGTACGCGCACACACACACAAGGAATCAGGAGCTCATTCTTGCAATAGTTTGCCATGGGGAGTGTGAGACAGAGACATACCATATTAGATATGAAGAACACTCACTGAATCGCTCTCGGACTGTGAGGAGAGGCGGGCCTTGACGGGGCCTTTGCTCTCTGATTGGCTGGTGAGGGTTGAGCGGCGGGTGGACTGAAAGCTGCTGCTCAACCGGTCCCTGCCAGTGATGCACAGCAACACTCCCAGGTAGGGGATGTACCTGCTGAGGGCGGATCTGAGATAGGGAGGAGGTGAGAGACGGAGGAATTCAAACCTGGCAGAGAAAAATGTTGAATGTACAAACTTTACTCTTTTTTTTAAGTACAATTCAAAACAGAATCAAATTATTCTGTGAACTAAGCTGCAATTTTTAACACCAGGAAGCAGGAAAATATTTAACAAGAATTGCAAAGGGTGTGGCAGGTCAGTTTTGGCTGCTCTGTTCTGTATCTCGCGAAGCTGTTCCTGATGCTTGGTGTTTAAGGTGTTCACTATAACAACTCTCCTTCAACCAATCACAGCGTGTTGCCGGGTCAGTGCCATGGTTTCACATCATGTTATGCATTGAAAATAAAAAAGGATAGGCATAAAATATTTTAGGATATAAAAGAAAGGCATGCTAGAGACACACCGTACACATGTCACTCTGCCACCTCACCAGCCTAATGCTGATATGTGCCATCAAGTACAACGTGTATTTACATCAATGTCAATTGATTGGCTGGCATCCGTAATTAAAGGGGCAGTGTGTAGAATGTTGCAACATCTATTGACTGAGTTGTATATATGTTGGAGCTGAGTTTCCCTCCCTCTTCTAAGCATGTAGCAGAACCTGCGGTCGTCTTCGGTTTTCATTGTAATGAAAAAACAAACAAACATGGTAGTGCAACATGGTGGCCTCCACGGAGAGGACCCTCTCCTGATATTGTCATTCAAGAACAATAAAAACAATCATTCATAAATTCAATTATTAAATTATTGAAAACATCGGTATAATTATTTCGATATCATCATCTTGACCACACATGACCTTCAGTGACTGGCAACTACAGACCTCATAGTGTCACACGTGATGTCACACTGATCAATGTGAATGATCAGCACGGCTGCGTCCATCATGTGCAGAGAGCGAATCAATAACCAAATCCGCCGCTGAATCTTAAAGCACAGGCGGCATAACGATGTTGTCAATGTTTCGAGACTAACTCATCTCAACATCACGCTGACTCAGCACATCCGTGCCCCCGACCTGGACTCACAACAACAACAACAACAGCATCAACTCCAGTGACTTCAAATGATCAAATCATGGCAGTGGAAAGCGAGAACCTCGTCTGAACTCAGGATCGGCTCTGACAACAACAAAGTGGAGAAATGCCAATACCAAGAATTCAACTTCGACTCCAACTAAAAAGATAAATAGCTACAATTCAATATTTACTGAGGGAGGAATGGTTAGGGCATGTTACAGCCCACGGGGGGAACCAGGGGATCAACACATACATCTGATCTGAGCCCCATCACAAGCTGCCGCCTGTTTTCGATTAACATGAAAATCCATTCATTTCGACTCCACAATCAAGCTTGTGTACGTTCTTCGTCTTTACTTTTACAAAGAATTTTCTTTGTTTTTGTCATCATCACATTATTTATTATCACACTGTGAAAAACTATATTGCATTGTAAAGTTGCTGTTTTATAGTAACAACACAGTAAAACGACATCAGCAGGGCCGTATTTTTATACTGTCGGGGTAATAAAGGTGAAGCGGATGTTGCGCGGTCGTATCTCTTGTGTCGCTCTGCATTCGTTTATTTTGAATCACTAATGAGAGAGTGTTTGTGCAGCTCACCTGTATTTGGGATGCGTGATGGCGTATATGATGGGGTTGTGGATGGCAGATGCTTTGGCGATGACAGCAGGAACAGAGTTCATGTAGGGAGTCAACATGTCAGCATACCTGAGTGGAGGAGGGAGGGGGGGGGGTTCACAGCGGGGTCAGAGGTCGGTGAGAGGAAGAAAAATGGATTGGAGAAAATGAGACACATTCATGTGATGGGGGCAGCGGTGAGCATGGTGAGAGACAGTCAGAGAGAGAGAGAGAGAGAGAGAGAGAGAGAGAGAGAGTCAGAGGCTGAATAGAAAGTGATCGTGTTTAATAAAGCTGTTGAAACAATATTTGCCTTTCACTTGTCTCAATAAATCATAATACTTTTCACATTGTTTACAAAAGATGTCAAGACTCACTGCTCCCACTGTCAGACAGCAATGATAACATGTCAGAGGTTCTTCTTTACGCAAATAAAAATGATACATACGTTGATTTTTTTTCAAACAAAATTACGGATGTATCATAATTATGATTATGAATGATAATTTCATGTAATTATAATGACTTACTGCAAATTAAGAAAAGACATAAGAAAATGTCAATTACACAGAACCCCCCCATACACATGTACACAACACCTACACACATGATGATCAAATACTCACAACACAACCAGTAACAAGTTTTGAATTCAAAACAATGACACGACTAACTCTAATCTGTCATGTGATTGGTTTTTGAGGCTTCACATGACTTACGTCACACTCATGAACCTCACCCCATGACAATGTCACCCACACACACACACACACACACACACACACACACACACACACACCTACCCTGTGAATGCAGTCAAGGCCACACAAGAGTACGGAGCCCAGGATATGACAAAGAGCAGGATGACGATGAGAGCGATCTTGGCCATTTTCCACTCGCTCTTCATCTTGTGGAACTTCTTCACTGAATCTCTGTTCCCCTCACAGTTGATCTTTGTGATCGCTCTGTCACAGACACAAATATCACAACAGACACCACGAGTTTCAGTGTTTCCACTCATTTCCACAGTGAATCAAACATGTGAGCACACTCAGGCATGAAGTCCTATCACCTACAGTGTGCAGAGCCAGCATCACCTTTATAGGCTGTAGTCATGTTCAGGTTTAACAAGACATCAGCATAAATCAATGGGAAAGGCCAGACACATCGTTAATCAGCAAGACATCAGTACACACACACACACACACACACACACACACACACACACACCAATGTCTCAGACACCTATCAGGGCATGCAGAAGTTGGTGTTGGGTACACACATTAGAAGGGGCATGACTACACATTAAAGATATGTGTGTGTGTGTGTGTGTGTGTGTGTGTGTGTTGCATGTGTGTTTATCCGCTGACCGTGTTGTGTGTCGAATGGCTCTGAAGATGCAGCAGTAGCAGAAGATGATGATGGAGAGGGGGATGAAGAAGACAAAGGTGAAGAGCAGCATGGTGTAGGAGCGGACAGAGGGGGTGAACGTCATGTAGTCCCAGGAGCACGACGTCATCATACCCTCTGGGACGTAGGCACCTGTGGAAACATCCTGCTTTGTTAATGGTTAGTGGCACAACATCCATTTAAAAAAAACTTTATTTCACTTCTGCTCGTTATCACCATCTAAGTTTCCGGTGAGGTTTGAGATATAGTGGCATCTAGTGGTGAAGTCGCAGCTGAATACCCTTCACCTCACCCAAGCACCAAGCAGAACCCATGTCAGCCTTCAGTCATTATCACAACACTAAACAGACTCGGTGTGTTCATTGTGAGCCACTGTAAAAACATGGTGGTGCAACATGGTGGCCTCCATAGCGAGGCTGTAAAGTATACAATCCAAATGTACACGAACACATGCTTTCATCTGAATTGACATGATGGAGCTTAATTGCAGAGCCCCAGTCTGAATATATCATTTATAATGATACATCATTTGCACCAAAACTTGAGGGTGAAAGCTAAAAAAAAAAAATCGTATTGGCTGCTTTTCTATTGATAGTACCGGTACATGGATTTGGCTCTCGGAGACAATTAAAATGTGTCTGCTGCAGAATCATCTGACCTCACACTGAGAGTCAGCTGTATCCATTCCCACTAAAGCCTAATGTAACTCAGTGTCAGTGGGATATTTCAACCAATGGAAAAATAGAGCATGCAAAGGAGTTTTTTTTAAATGTTGCTATTGGCAAAAGAACACCACAGCCACTTCTTTGACTAAAAAGGCTGTTAGTCAAATGTATGCAGTGATTCCATGGCTGTAATACCACCAGTCATGCTTTGGCTGCGAGAAGTGGGACCCGAGTGGCAAAGTGCAAAAAAATCCCTCTTTGGAAGCAGCTGGAGCTCTGTGGTTTATCTGTGCGGTGGAGATTATCATTCACAGTGTTTGGTATGCACACCCCGGCCCCCTTCTATACGGGACTGCATCCTTCGTTTCACATGTGAGCAAATGATTCTTCAAGATAACATTACAGAACACACCTGGTCTTATACATGTGTGCACATGATAATCAAGAAAAATCATATAGCGGCAGGGTTTTGAAAAAAAAATTGCAAAAAAAAAAATTCTCCTTTTCCAGACACGGAAGGAAGTCATATGTCACTTTTACTGCATGTGGTGTTAAGTTGTTGTGGTGGTGGAGGCTCTGAGCCCCTGGAGGATTATTAGTGGGAAACAGCCACTCAAGCGGAGCAGATGCAGGGTGGCAGAATTTCAGTGTACGTCTCCGACACACTTTATTGTTAGAATGACATTAACATTCAAACCTCTGAGCCTGTGGTGGAGTCTAGGGCTTAATGACCAAAGACAGCTGATCCTCTGAGCCAACTTTTTAAAGGGACATGATGATTCATCATTTGTTATTGTTTATTAGTTTCTATGTGATAAGAGTAAATAAAAAAACTTCCATAGGCTGCCAGATAGTCATTTTGGGGTTGAATTGAATTGTTCAATTGGTTGAATTGACCAGAGGGTCAAGGGTTCGATTCCCACCTACCCCCCCCCCCCCCCCCCCCGCCCCCCCCCCCCACTCCAAAAACACTGAATGCACAAGCGCTGGAAAACACTGAACCCCACAATGCATATTACCATTCCTTGTCTATGATTTCAGTGATTCATAATTTATCCTGGAGTACCCCAGGGTACTGTGTTCGGCCCCATACCTTTCTCTGTGTAAAACCTGGGAATTAGATATGCCATGCAGCTGACATTGCATATGTATGTTATTCTTTCTCCCCACATCATGTCTCAAACACTGACAGGGGTTTTCCCGTACGCACTGACCTGTCAATTGTTGAAACTATGTCAAGACAAGAATCGGAGTCTCTGACAATGAGGGGCTCCTATTACTGAATTCCAACCAGCCTTTTAATTGCCCATTTGAGAGCACACACACATACAACACATGGAATGATGTAAGAGAGCCGCTCTCCATAACCTCCTCGGTGATGGCATTCACACGTAGATCTGCGCACGTACCACTTATTCTATATCGAATTTATCTGCGGTGTGGTTAAAGGCCACAGACACGCTGATATTTGCTCACCTTTCAGCAGGAATCCGAAGGAGCTGACACAAATAAACACAGCGCCCGGGGAGCGAGGACAGAGCCGGACAAATAAAACCCCTCGGAGGCTTCAAACGAATCAATACGGACTGGGCTTCCAGGTGTCTGGGAGTAATTGTACTCACTCCAGCCAAAGAAGGGGGGCAGGCTCCAGCCCATGGCGTAGACCCAGGCGACAGCCAGGATGCTGAGGGCTTTCCTGCGGGACATCATGCCCAGAGAGGCCAGGGGCCTGGTGATCACCACGTAGCGGTCCACTGCAATCACCGTGAGTGTCATCATGCTGCAGATCCCAAACAGAGCTCCACAGAAGGCGTACAACTCGCAACCTGTGGCAGGAGGAGCACAACGCAACAATTATTGCCGCAGACTCGGCATCCAAACTGCTTTACCCGTCTTAAAACACAACAGCAATTTCTCAGATTATCTATGAAAACATCCCATAACCCAATGATGGTGCATTTTTGCTGACGCCGCAGTTTCCATTTGCTGAAACGATGCCAAACGCAACACAGAGAGCTGTGATTAGTTTCGTCCAGCTCCATTCATTTTGAGCTCTTTCACATCCACAGCTGGATGTTAAAGGTTCAGTGGCATCTAGTGGCAAAGATGCAGATCACAGTCAACTGAATATCTCTCTACTTGTGTACCTTCACATGTATTTAAGAAAAAAAGGGTCCAGATTACATTTAAAATACCAAACGTCCTCACGAGGGACGGTGTTTTGTTTGTCTATTCTAGACAATTAGAAAAACATGGCGACTTCAAAAAGGGAGGACTCACCCTGATGTTGACATAAAGTCTGATTCTTAGACAACAAAAACACAGACGCAAATACATGAAAAATAAATTAGCGCACATTTTCAAGTTGAGTAGATAGGGGACATACAGAGAGTTGAAATTGCAATCCTATATGGTTATGAAGTGACTGTGTGAAATGTTATGACCATTTGTTCTTTAAAGATAAAAGTATTTTCAAATAAATAAAGTGGATGTAGAAGCAATTTAGGAGTCAAGATAATCTCCTTCAATCTTGTTTCCACACTTCAGACCTTCAGACCTTCAGATCTCCAAATTGAATTTCTATGATTGAAAACAAAATCAGCCTCAATTATGTTCTTGGCTTTGGCTCCTGTTTATTATTCACCTGCAACATGGCTTGTCTGAGCCAAGGGGGAGAAAATGTAGATATGGGAAAAAAATATAGAATCTTACAAAATGCAAGAGAGAGTGGGAAAGTAAGAGTCGACCCCCAAAAGGCAAGAAATGCCAGGGGAGGCACGAGTGGGAAAAGGTGGAATATTTAATATTGAGGAAACGAATGGGAAAAGGAATGGAAATGAAGTAATTAAGACAGGAAGGAGCCGGAGGTGAAGGAAACAATAGATTGATGGATGATGGAGAGCAGAGGAACGATGTGGGTTAACAACAGAGATGATGGGAAAAGTGTGGAATCCACAAAAAGCATACAGTATTCATGTCTGATGCATATTTAATACACGTTGAACATCCCATAATAAAGCTATTACATGCTGAGCCTGCTTCCACTCAGACTCTGTGTTGACTTCTAACACGTCTCTATTCATCCACAGACTCTATTATTATGCTAATTGAATCCATAATGTATGAAGAAATCTGATACACACATGCGTTTACACACATACAGATAATATGGAGAGTCTGGACACACACACACACACCCACACACACACACACACACACCCACACACACACACACATCACACATCATACGCTACACAAGGTTTAAATGCAAACACTCAGTTTTCATTTCATGTGCTCTGCTGTCCCTCAGGCCCCTAAGTGTATGATTACCATCGACCTGTCACACATCATGTGGCCACTGCGCCGAGTCATCACAACCACACACACACACACACACACACACGACCAGGTTTTGTGTGTTTCCTCTGTGAAGTCACTGAAACAAATAGAACTGTGTTCGAGAACATGTGGCAATCAAATATAGTTTGTGTATGTGTGTGTGTGTGTGTGTGTGTGTGTGTGTGTGTGTGTGTGTGTTTGTCTGTGTGTGTTTGGCAGCACTTATTGAAGTTAGTTGGCAAAACTAATCGAGCCCAGACCAGCTCCTCAGGAATAACAGATGTTGTGTGATGATGAAGAGTCATTTGGTGAAGTTTGTCACTTCGAGAATATACGAGTACATTTAAAATCAGAAAGTATCAGAAGTATAAATACTGCGTAATGAAGTACTTGTACTTTTGACAAGTGGAGACCATAAAAGAGGGGCGGGACAAAAGGGGGGGGGGGGGGGGGGGGGGGTAGGTGTTGTGAGGACATACATAGGTCTGTACCTGTGTCAC
>JAFBJT010112007.1:2456-20471 GCA_016785325.1 Chascanopsetta lugubris | reverse complement strand
AATCAATTCCGGTAGTGTTTTGTGTTGAAAGGAGAGATGTCTTCCATTTTGGCCGGCTCTTCCTGCTGGTTTTTTGGACGGGTTCCCTCGTTGCCATCTTGCCGATGCCCAACTCCTCCCACTTCCTGGATTCATCCAAAAATGGGCGAAAAGGCGGAGCGCAGGTGGAGCAGGGGTGGGGCTCATGGTGCTGTTGCAGCGTCCACAGACAGTGTCAGGTTGGCCCAGGTGTCACTCAAGAGGCCACGCCCCTTAATTATGCACACTTCCAAGTCGCAATGGAAATTAAAACAACCCAAAACCTCAAGTGGCCAGCATGTGAACTGCACGTTTTTCCTCTTGCCATAAAGTGAGCTGTATGCTGACCACAACAGAATTTCTCTCTGTCTCTCTGTCTCTCCCTCCCTCTCTCCCCTCCCTCTCTCTCTCTCTCCCTCTCCCTCTCTCTCTCTCCGTCTCTATTTTCTCCCTGACACCATCCATGCATGTAAGCTGGTCTGAGTTTCCTTTGAGGTGAGGTTTGGATTAGGCGCCCGGCCGGCGCCGCGCACTCGGCGCTGCTAAAGGATTCTATTATTGCTGCAGGGTTTGTTTTTGTTTTTTTTTCTCCACCTGACAAAGATTGTGCCACAACACTGATTCTCAAAGACGGCGGCAGCAGCACGACAAAGCAGGCGGACGGGATAACAACGGAAATATTCCGCCCAGGCTCCATCTTTTACATAATGGCCGGGGCTCAGTTATATCTCTTGACTCTGTGTGTGTGTGTGTGTGTGTGTGTGTGTGTGTGTGTGTGTGTCCGTGTAGGGGGCGGGTTCACTCGTTACCATCTTGCCGATACCTCACTACTCCTGTGGTTCCTCCCAAAATGGGCAAAGAGGCGGAGTTACAGGAGGAGCTGAGGGTGGGGCCCAGGGTGCCGTCGCAGCATCCACAGAAAGTGTCGGCTCGGCCCAGGTGTCACTCAAGAGGCCACGCCCACTTTCAAACTCCCTCGTGCAGTCGTCACGGCAACACATGTGACTGATTGACACCGAGACTCCAGGATTAACGTGGGAGTTGATGGGGATTGACTGGCTTTTGGCGCGCAGCCTCAAGTGGCCACCCGGTGAACTGCAACTCGTATTCACTTCCCCCGGTGGCCTCATCCGAGGTCGCCTCTTTGTAGAAACCCATTTGACAAGCGACGCGGAATAAATGTCAAATAACGTTTTTCGAGGTATTTAATGAAACAAGTGAGGTCACAAAGGTCAAATTCCAAACTGCCGTTAGATTAGCATTCACAATTATCGGGCTAAAGCTTGTGCTAATACGGCCGACTCCCTCCCATTTCCCCAAAGGTCATCCTTGTCACGCTGATTTGCAGTTGGTCAATTGAGGACATTTGCATGTTTAAAGTTCACCAAAGTTCACCGGGCGCCGCCTGACGTCACGTCGCCTTTGGGTTTGAATATTTCATCCGTTTAGCGGACGCGGTGATCCGCGCCGGTGACGCCCGCGCGGTGAATATCTGATGAGTCGTCGTGAAACTGGGCGCGGACGTTTAAGGTCCCCGCCAGGTTGGATTGTAACAACTTTGGTGACACGCAGACTTTTTAATTGGCGCCATCACCAGGTGGAAAGTTCAATTTTGGTTGATTTATGGCGCGGCCGCTGGCTAAAACATGGCGGACCGGGACGAGGCGGCAGTCAGACAACCTTTAGCACCTCGGTACATTCATCACAGCTTGATGTTAAATTCATGAAAACACAAAAATACACATTCCCCGTGTTTTGAACCGTTCATTTATAGCAGCTTGAACTTTTGCGAACTTCATGCCGTGGAGTCTTCGCGGAGTTTGAGCCGGGATTCCAACTTTTTGGAATGCTCCCGTCAAAATCGGCTCTTTTCCTGAAAAGCGGTATTATTTCTGTCCTTTTGCAAAACAACTTCCTGCCTCACTGTTTCCTCGACTTCACGGTGAAAACCTGAGAGTCTCAGCTGCAAATAACCCCGACCGTCCCTAATCTTGTTGATTTATGGAAATAGCAAGTTCCAGCGAGGTAAGTAAGCTACAGTACGAAAGAAATGCTTGTGTAAACAACCCGTCTCTCCACTTCGACCTTGACCAGAGGAAAATGCCGCCGTCGCCGCCGCCGTCTGTTTACCGCACATATGTAAATGTAGCCATTGTCTCGAGCTCCTTTTTCCAGGATTAGCCGCTTGTTTCTTTGGCGCCGTTCCTTCACCCAGGGCTGCGTCTGCTGTGTACACAGATCCACTCCAAGCCCCCGACGTCATTTCACTGATACTATTCTGTCTCACAGCAGCGGGAGGATGCACACACACTCACACACACACACACACAGGCCTCTTCTGTTGTTATTAGCGATATATGCAGAGAGCAGACAAGAGGCGGGACTTGATTTAGCCGTTTTCATTGAAGCCTGGCGTTTCTACGACTTCAACCTTGACAGGACTTTTTGACTTTTAGTCAAAGTATAAGTGGTGTCAAAGTTATTTATAGTTTACTTTTTGTCGTGATAGTTTGTAATGAAAATATCAAAAGTATCACATTGACTTTCGAGATCAGATTCTTTTTTTTCTTTTTTTAAAGGTGCAGTGTGTAAGATTTGGTGACGTCAAGTGGTGAAGTTGCATCTTGTGCCCATCACCTCACCCTTCGTGCAGGAGAAGCCACCGTTGACCTCAGTCGTCATTAAAACTCAAAACGATGGCTCGTCTGTCCACTCTGGGCCACCGTAAAAACATGGCGGCCCCCGTAGAGAGGACTCCCCCCTCGTGCAAATACACATTAAAGGGCCCATTTAAGGGAAATTGAAAAACACGATACATTGAGGTGATGATGACAATGTACTTGTTTTGTGATTTCACCGATAGAAAAGACTTCAACGCCCAGATCCACTCCCGCTGTCAAATCCTTTCAAAATAAGACGACCGGGCGTTTTCCCCAGAGAGACACACTGCACCTGTTTCTCCGTCTTCCTCTGATGAAACTTCATCATGTGCCCAATCGGCCCGTGGTCGTCCAGAACCTAATATAATTACGGTTGCTAAAACTGTTCTCGGGGTATTAAGCCGTATCTAGGCCGCGGCTGGGCTCCATAAACACCCTCTAATAATGTCTTTGAGTGGTCTCGGGAGTGACTTCATCCCAACACGGGGGTCTGCGCGGCTGCAGGCGGCTCGGTCGGCGCGGTGGCGCATCGGTGCCGCTAATGGGGTGACGAAACGGAGGTGGGGTCCGGAGAGGGAAGTTTGCCACAGCGTGCACGGAGCGCTAGCGCGGCGAAGCTCATACAGTAACGACCTCATGAAAATCTATTGTTTGGGCTTATGGTGCAGATCCAAGCACTCAAAGGGCTGCATTCATAAATGACCACGAAAAGCACCGGAGACATTCCGGTAGCTCTCTGTACTAATTACACTGAATGAGGACAGAGCGAGAGAAACAGCGATGTCTCTTTTGTCTCCATTGTCTTGCATCTCAAATCTGTCCGTGGGGCCAGAGATATTTACCGAGAGCCCTCTGCTCTCCAGTGCAGCGAACGTTACGATTTCATTTGGATGTTCAGGTTCTATCTTAGACTCTAAACTCTCATCGTCTTGACCTCACACGTATTCTGACCACCGTCCAGAAATGGGCCGATCCCCATTTAAGTGTGCATTTTTCAGACGATGGGAAATGACCGCTCATTAACATGACAATGTGGGCTGTACTATAAAGCACCTCCAAGAACATGGACGATTCAAACCAGACATTAGAGAGAGGTTTTGGAAAAATGTATAGAACAAAGTGAGCGAAACAAGTTTGGGTTGTCATGGGAACGATATCTTTAAAAGCTTGTTCCCAACACTGAGTTCAGCTGCATGCCTCACATTGTACACATACCAGTTTGTCACACCAACAGCGACATGGGGCAGAATACATCCGATCAAAAGGAGTTTCCCTGAAGACTGCCACGTGACAGCTGGCAAACAACCGCTCCGAAATGTTGCACCTCTGTATCAGCATAACTCTAAATGCATGCGCAAACATACCTGTTCGAATATCTGCCCCGTGGGTAAGCAGACGTTGACACTAGAAGGCTGTCAGACGAGCTTCGCTTCCACCTTACCCCTGCAGGAATCCCTTCGCCAGATCATATGCACATGAAGCACAGGGCAGATTCAAATATCAGCAGCTGATCCGATGAATTGCAGCCTCCCACACCAGTCTGCTCCACGCTACTGCCGTGCAGGGCATTGTGCAAGGCAGTCTTTTTCACTCCTCCCCTCTAATGTCCCCAAGAGTTACAGGATCAACCCTCACACTGCCCCTACACTCCCGCCTCAGACAGAGCAGTGTGGGGGGGGGGGGGGGGGGGGGGGGGGGGGGGGGGGGGGGGGGGGGGGGGGGGGGGGGGAACATAAAGGGGCGGAGCTGAGGAGGAGGAGGAGGAGGAGGAGGAGGGGACCTCATGGAAACAAGGTGCATGAAGTCTTGCGTCTCACCTCCATGTTTGGGGATTGGAGGAATATCAACATGTGGAGGGGCCACAAGCTCGACATGGGGCCGCGAAGCAGCGCAGCGAAGAGGAGGAGAGGAGGAAGGTCGATGGTAGAAATCGGGATTTATAACGAACACGCAGGTCAAATAGATCCCAGCTGCCCAGATGCTCGCTGACTACTGATAAATGGTTAGGCAACTGACGCTGACAAACATTGAGGCAAAACACTGTTTACCCAGTGCGGTCCACAGGAGTGCTGCTAAAAGCATGGGTGCTGATTGGTCAGTGAAGGGTGGACGAGCTCTTTCGGGGTGGAAGGCGCGGGGGGGGGGGGGGGGGGATTTATAACGAACACGCAGGTCAAATAGATCCCAGCTGCCCAGATGCTCGCTGACTACTGATAAATGGTTAGGCAACTGACGCTGACAAACATTGAGGCAAAACACTGTTTACCCAGTGCGGTCCACAGGAGTGCTGCTAAAAGCATGGGTGCTGATTGGTCAGTGAAGGGTGGACGAGCTCTTTCGGGGTGGAAGGCGCGGGGGGGGGTGGGGGGTTAAGTCCCCTTAATGGAAGGCAGGTATTGCTCAATGTCCCCTGCGCCATTGGACCCATGGACATTGCAAAAATCAATAACCCGGCTCACCGCCAAAAATAACTCGGACTGTCCATAGCAACTTCGGGGGACAGGTTGGAGCTCCTGCTGTCCAACGGCCGGCAGCGAACGAAGACAGAGGCTGCGCTCGCGGCGGTGAGCGCCTCTGCCTGGACCGGTTCAAGCCAGCTGAAGACGTCAGTGGGAAGGTGGCAGCTGGCCCCCCCAGAAACCAACTCCAAGCCACAGACCACAGAGGCAACAGCATGACAACAGGCAGCTCTCTCTGTTTGTCCATCTAGCCGCATGGTCAAATATCATGGCCGATTGCCCACCAAATGTTGGCGACACGGGCTGATTGTCTGACCCGCCTGCTGATGGGAAAGGAGACGCTTTCCTTAATGTGCTGGGCTGACTGGAGACACTAGTGCCGGCTGTTTGTTTTAAACGCGCGCAAATGTATCAAGGGTACTTTTAAAGGGACGGTGGCTCCGATTATTTTTCCATCTAGTGGTGGGATTGCATGTTGCAGCTGATTGGCCTTGCACACATGCATGTGGGAGAGCTTCTGGTGGCCTTCGATTGTCCTCGAAACTCTAAAGGTGTTCAGTTTGACCGTTCTTGGCTACTGTAAAAACGTGGTGGTAGCTCTGGAGAGGATGTGTCCCTAGTGTTGATGTATAAAAGTCTATGGTTGTTATTATTTCATATTTCTCCTTGTGATTCTGTTCAACCGAACGCTCAGGTGTTCTGTTTATCCACTTCAGGCTACTTTAAATACTTGATGGTGCAACAGGGCGGCCTCCATGGAGGACCTCCTCTTATCTAACTACAAAGGGCACAAAAAAATGTGAAGAATTATTTCATATGTCATTTCAACCCATTGAGAAGGAAATCGCTTTTTATGCAAAAACAGCCAAATGTCTGAATCGAGTTGCAACCAATATAACCAATGACAAAGCTGAAGATGAAAAAATCCACACCACTATGAAGTGGAATTTTAAGCTTTGTCACATGTTGCTTGTATCTCCAAAGTTGTGTATATTGTTACTTAAGTTATTTAAGTTGATCCTCTTGTCTCACTGACGCATTTCGAGATCTACATCTACAAACACATTTGTGATCCATCCAAGAGAATTTATTTTACAATGCAAGACTTTTACTTTGCTCTTAAATATATATTATATCCTTTGACGAAAATACTTACCTCTGGAATTAGTGGTAAGTAGCTTCACATGCAGGCCATCACTGTAACCATGGAGCGGGGGACAGGAGTCACCGCTCGCCGTCTTTCTTTGCTGACCCGCATTAATTGTGTGAAGCCAATTGAATGCATTTGCCCTCCAATGGTTGAGTGACCAAGCTCCAAAATCGTGGATATGGTCAACAGATTGAGTGGTGTTTGCTTTGTGGACAGCGAGGCTGCACGCTCCAGTTAACACTGGTGTCACCAGGAAATGTTAGAGTGAACAATTACAGATAAGGCAAGACAGCAGGAGTGAGCGCTGGGTAAAAAACAGCAGTTGTTGGGCCGGGCGGACACTTCAAAGAAACCTCAGGGGTTCAACTCTTTGAAATGAAATGAAAGCCAGAACACGCAGTCATTTCAGATGTGACTTCAGCCATTCAGCAAAACAATTAGATATTTTAAGAACGAAGCCACATGGAGTTGTAATTTTAGGGTACGATGTCAATTTGCTATCGGAATGTTGAAATATCTGACTTTAAAATGCCTTAGAATTAGGAACTCGGAGAATAGAATTTACGAATGATATAGCACTTGACATTTGAACCGGGAGAACACATTTTTGTACGAAACTGAATCCATTCTGAACACAGAACCACGGATTTGAAAGAAACTGCTTCTTTTGTTGGTTAGAAGAGCTGTTCTCGAACCAGAAGGCCAGAGGTTCAATTTCTGCCCTTCCCTCTCCGCATCTTAAGTGCCCTTGTGCAAGATCCAAAACACTACTTTGTCAATGTACTAAAAGATACAGAAGTGGTGCAAATACATGCACAGCGTGAAGCTCTGTGTGACTGGATGAACTAATTGAACTGTGAAGTGTTTTGAGGGGTCATCAAGACCTGACCTATAAATACTGACTATTAACTATTTTTTATTGATCTGTGTTGTATGCAAGTTTCCAAAGGAACAACATTGGTGGTTAAAGTTGCTCCACTGAGAATGAGTTATGCTGCTGCTTTGTCTCAATGCTTATTTTCACTCCTGTAAATAGCGTGACCCTCTTTCAGTCTAAACTACAACTTTACTATTGTGGCATTATACAGGGTTTTCTTCTCATCTACAACTTTATACATGAAATCTAAAGAATTATTCTGAATCATATATAAAAAGTACATGTATTATATGTATAATGCATTTCAATCCAAATTGAATATTGTCCTATGGACTGAGGTTATGCATGTGAAGTTTGGAGGAGATTGCACCTTTAATGTCTGACTGACATGCAGGTTTTCATAGCGAGGGCTTGAAATTCAAAATGGATCATTTCGTGTGGGGCTTTGCGGAATGCTCTGTTTGCCATGCCCATGTACAAAAGCTATTGAAATGTCATCAGAACTCTAGGCTGGACTCTGCTCATGAGTTCAAAAACTCTAATTCGCCATGTAAGCAGATACAGTATGATTGGACCGACGCACCACTCGTGCTCTGGTCCTAATAAAGCTGTAAACATTGACAGCGCACAATGGGTCTAAACCAAGATCAGCTTCGCTCTGTATATTACATTTTAAGAGCAGTCTGGGGCCTGAGGGCTGAAGACATTATCTGCTCTTAGTTTGACTTAGTACTGTTTTATGAGGTAGAAGGTTGAAGCATTATTTATGAATGTATTGATTGGCGCCACTTCCCTCTCTAATGAAAGTGATTTCCTGTCATGGCCTTGAATGTTTTTGGTTGCTGGGTCGGATGAAACCTACCAGAATGGCATTTCATTGTTTAACTGCACAGGTCAAATGTCTGAATGTGGGTGAGTGTGCAAATATATATGGCAACAAAAACAGATTCTTGAGGTGTCCAAGAATGTTTTGGGGGCTGTGGGTTCACTGTGGCCGCAGGCTGACTTCTTCCTCGAGAAGTTATGACTCTTCCGAAAATGAATTTGAATTACACGTAAACTGGCTCGTGTGCACATGTGACATCACAGGTCCACAACACTACACTCACTTTTCCATCTCAATCTTGCCTCCACACAATCGAATGAAGTCTGAGTTTTCATTTAGCCTTTTAAGAGGTCATTCAATTTATGAGACTAGTATTGATAAAACAGAGAAACCAACATCTATCGGTTTTTATTCATCGTATTTATTGATTGTAGGATTTCTCTACAGCGGAAAAGCTATTTGACCCAGTTATTGGATCTGTCGCGAATCATCAGGACACAGGAGAGTGTTTCTGGAATCTTCATTCATAGGTACAGAACAGTAGGAGTGCATGTGCAGCAGAGCAACCAGGCGTCAGTAAGCCAATCGTTTCTGGTCAGTTTAACAAACCACTTTTATTGTTTTTTTCTGTCTACTGACCTGCAACAGATGGCCGCTCGGCTCAGCTGTTTGAAAAAGAAGGAAAATTAAGAAAAAGTTGATCTAAGGGTGTGAAAAAGGAACCTAAATAACTCATCCATGTTCACCCATACTTGTGTGCACAGGGGGGAGAATAACCTCACTCTATCGTTGCATCGTGTATAATACCAGCATATTAAAAACCAAATCACATTTGTGTTCAATTCTATCTTGAAATACATTTTGAAACTGCTTGAAAAACGGAACATCCACTCGCTGAAATGACACCGGGGCAGAATGTGATTTTGAAACAGTCGGTCTCTACGCTTTCTGTAAAGGACACGTTGTTTCCCTGAAATGACGTGAGAAGCACTGAATCGTGAACTCTAATAGCATTTCCAATAGAATTAGTTCAATTAGTGGTTGTGCACATGATGAGGCCCAAAGGTCACAGGCCTTTTTCCACATCCACAAAGCACATGTGGAACGGTTGGGCAAACTCCCATGCTCCCTCCGGCACCCTCGGTATAGAGCTGGTCCACTGTTCCACGGCCAGGACGAAAAAACAGCATTGTCCGTCCTGAATCGGAGGTTGGACTGACCGCCGGACCCTCCTCTCCGGGACCCTGGTGTGGACCTTGGCGGGGAGGCCGAGAAGTGCAATCTCCTGTGGCTTGAAAAGGGGAAGCACCACTCCGGAGGCACCGTACCCGCCGTCCATGCAACGTTAGCGGGACGTGTCCGCCAGGACAGCTCTACGACACCCAGAGCCTTGAAGGACTCAGCAAGAAACTCATCCATCCCCGGGGGTCTTGCCGCTGCGGAGTTGCTTGGCTGCCTCAGCGACCTCGGCCCCAGTGGTGAGTGAGCGCAGCCCCAACCCTCCGGCTCCGAGAGCATGTCAGTGGAATTGAGGAGATCCTTGACGTTTTCCTTCTACCGCCCAACTCTGCTCTCAGCTGAGGTCGGCAGCCCCTCGTCCCCAGCGTAGACACTGGGGACGAGGGGCCGCTAAGCCGCCGGACAGTTTGCCAGAATTTATTTGAGGCCGGCTGAAAGTCTCGTTCCATGACCTCACCGAACTTCTCCCACACCCGAGTTTTTGCCTCAGCGCCTCCCGACAAAAACTGGAATGTGGCGGGGACACATGTGGCTTGAGTTCTGGAGTGTGTGTGTGTGTGTGTGTGTGTGTGTGTGTGTGTGTGTGTGTGTGTCTTGTGATAACAAATTATTAAAGCATATATTCAATGATACATCTTAATATACCTCATTTTACTCACATTAACTGAGAATTCAGATAAATATCAAATTTAAATTCAACTTTTGAATTTGTGTTTTTCTTCAACTTTGAGGGCCCCTACCTCCACAATGATCCATAGTTAATATTTCTCTTAATTCCTACCGTAGATCTGTCTGAAAAGTACAGTACGTTTCGTACACATCACCACGAACAGTCATTAGTGGCTCACTTATCAACTATGGATCGTTATTATGTTAGAGGCCCCTCAGAGTTGGAGAAAAAGACGAATTTGGATGTGAAAAGTTGAATATAACTTCGAAATGTCCGTGAGCTTTTACGGTTGATGTGGGTAAAATGAGGCGCATTAAGATGTATCATTGAATATGTCCTTCAATAACTCGTCACTACAAGAGAGATATCGGCAAAAGAAGGAGTTTTGGCATTTTATTTTAAAAGCCAAAGTGAGGTTGATGTTCATTAACGTCATTTTACGTGTTTTACCATAAAGGCTCGAATAGGTGCACACTTGACTTGAGGGCGAGGCCGAAGTGTGACTCACTTGACACCGGCTGAGACTTTGGTCCAGACAGAAACAGAGTCACAGATTCGGACTTCTCGGTTCAGACTCCCTGTAATGTAGCAGACGAGCTCCAACCGTAGTTTTGATCCAATAAACCGTTTGCCGTGTTTAGGAAACGACACGCCTCCGTTACATACCTGTGAAATGACGCCGGTCTTCTCTTTAAGACGGAAAATTTGGAGGTCTTGCACCGACCCAAGGTTCATTCGTTCGAGCCCTAAAAGACTTGGTATTCCTGAATTCTTCGCCGATATAATAACTAACTCCAGTGATGAGACAGAGGACAAGCTCAGCAGATCGTTTAAATCTGTTGTCCAGGCAACAGGCTCCAACAGGGACCCTTTGGAACAGGGTCCAGCTTGTCTTGGTGCGGTCCATGTTTTCATGTGTTTGTGTCTCTATCTATGGCAGCACCGTATCTCACTCAGCAACGTAAATAAACACTGTTGCCCCCGTAAATGGCGGCGACGGCCCACAACGCACTGCAAGATCGCGTGCCCTTTCGAGCCCTATCAAGAAGCTTGTGGCCGGGCTAAACTAAGGGCAACGGGCTTCATCTTGAGCGGCTGTTTTCCGCTTGGTCCTAGTGCTTGATGTGTCTCTGTGTACTGTAGTGTAACATTGTTTTTGGTACCTGTCAGCTGCCCTGTAGAACTCCTTGAACACGGCCCATTTGGATTCCATGTCCCCGGCCAGCCCCGGGACCTGAGCAACGCTCTGCCGGAGGTGGGAGCTTACAACCGTGACAGCCCGTTGATGTATATTTGCATGAGGAGTGCATCCTCTCTATGGGGGCTGCCATGTTTTTTTCTAAACTACACGCTAAACATCTTTTGAGTTTTAACGACAACTCGGGGCTACCATAGGTTCTCCTTGTGTGCTCGGAAGTGTGGGGGTGAAGAGATGGATATAACATACAACTTCACCACTTGGATGTTCACCACTATGTATTTTTCCACAAATAAATATACAATAATGGGCTCATTGAGGGTAATGGAAAAAATAAAACATTTACCTGATTATAAATTCAGGAAATTGTCAGAATCTAATTGGTTTTTTAAAAAATTTTGAAGTGCCAAAAATGACCAACATCTTACACACTGCACCTTTAAACCTCAGCTGAGTAAATAAACATTGTCAGACAGCAGCAGCCTTAAACACATTGTAGCGCCTCGGGCTTTAGGACCCGGCGGCGCGGTGGTGAGGACGGGTCAGGTAGGAGCAGTGTTGTGGATACGCGGGGGTCGATCTGAGCGACTGGAGAACCAGGAACTGGAATCAAACGGCGAATCTGGCCCTTGTCGACCACCAGAGACGCCGCTGTACACATGCAACAGGGCCGCTAGCTGTGGGCTGGAAGGAGCGGTGGTCCCTGCCGGAAGCTGCGGCTCGACTCCCCGCCGCTGATGGAGCACATCCGACTACCAAAGGTAAAAGCCCCGGAGCTCGCTGCAGTGATTGCACGCGCCACGTATCCCCGATGCTATCAGCGACGTGACGTCTCCGCGCGCGAGTCCAGCTGTGTCAATGACGTAATCGCTGTTCACCTCCTAGGTGGAGAACGTCAGGCTGCTGGACAGAGCGTCGCCCAGGAGGAGCAGGGTGGGCACCCTCTACCTGACGGCCACGCACTCCATATTTGTGGAGAGTGACGCAGGAGTGCGCAGTGAAACATGGGTAGGCATCACAGCTCGGTGCACGGATTGGTGCTAAAGGTGCAGTGTGTACGATTTGGTGACATCCAGAGGTGATGTTTCCATCGCCCCACCCGCACACTTCTGAGCAGGCAAGCAAGCGTGTCATTAAAACACTGTTCGGCACGTCCACTTTTACTGCAGCAAAAAAAACAAAAACAAACATGGCGGCCCCCGCCGAGAGGACCCCACTCCTATGGTAAATATATGGACTCGTTTAAGGGTGGGGGGGTAAAACACCTATGTGATTAGAAATCTGTGCAGGTGTTGAGATATTCGTAATTTGTTTAGCTGTATTTTTAGAAGTGACAAAAATGACTGAAATCTTCCACACTGCACCTTTAAACCTGTCTGCGCAACGGAGACAATGCAACTATGTTCATTCAAGCATTCTAAATGCTCTGTGTTTATAAAGCAGAGCTTGATCAAGTCTTGAAGAGCTCTCAAAGCTCTTCACAGTACAGTTTACATTCACCCAGTCACACAAACAGTCATACTGTGCTTCTATCTGCCGCACTTTGTATCTATGGGACAATGGGAGGTTTCAGTGTCTTGCCCAAGGACACCTCAGCATACGGAATTGCACCCCCAACCCTCTGGTGAGAGGACAAATCCTCTAACCCCCTCAGTCACAGCTGCCCCATCCTAATCACCCCGATCAATCATCAAACGGTGGTCATGATTTGCACTGGATTCTGATGTCAGTAATCCATCCCACAGCGTCACTGCGAGGAAATGACTGGACGTGAACTTTGCTGTCAGACCAGACTGCGGAGTCAACCCTTTAAAGGTCAACCCAATGGCAGGTCAACAATGTGTAGTGTATAAGATTTGGTGACATCTAGTGGTGAAGTTGCATGTTCATCACCCCCCCCCCCCCCCCCCCCCCCCCCCCCCCCCTTTCTGACCATGCAGGAGAACCTATGGTAGACCTCAGAAGATTAGTGTCCACTCTGGGCCACTGTAAAAACATGGCAACCTCCGTGGAGAGTACCAGCTCCTCATGTAGATTAGATTAAGATTAACTGCAACTTTAAGGCTGTCTCTTAAATGTGCACCATGTCTGTGGCAACCGTGTTATTTACAATCCTGCTAACGAACGGACGAACAAACATAAACAAAAGCATATCGACCTTGTCGGCGATAATAATACCAGAATGTCAATATCTTCTTTCACCATAGGTGCTTCACAGTTTGGTTTGTGGTGTGGAGCAACAGGCGGCCACGCCCTCAGGATGTCCTCTGCTCATTCACTGCAAGAACTACCAGGTGCTTCATTTTGTCCTGCCCCGAGAGCAGGAATGTCAAGATGTCCACCTGTCACTGCAGCGTCTGTCCCAGCCAGGTGAGTCGCGCTCAACCAACACACGATCGATTCTTGCCGCTCGAACGTAAGTCGCATTCCAGCAGAGCCAATATGGCCGAGGCTCCTTACGACTGTGAGAACCCGAACCCTAACTCCCAAGAATCAATGTCGGCCTCCAAATCCAGCTCAGCCCAGCCTTTACATGTACCCGCCCCATTTTGAAGGACTTCAACTGTATGTACCTTGCAAACTGTTTGACTTTTCTCATCAAACTTAAAGGTGCAGTGTGTAAGATCTTGGTCATTGTCTTGTCACTTCTAACTATAGAAATAGATTTACAAACCAATTACATATCGACGTTTTTACAAATGTATAATCAGCCCCAATGTATGCCCTTTAATGTATATTTACACTCGGAGCGGGTCCACCGTGTTTTTACAGGCGCCCAGTGGACACACTAAGTGTCTAGGTACAGAGGGCCACCATAGGTGCTCCTGCATGCTTGAATGGGAATGAACATGCAAATCTTCCAGACCGTAACTTTCAGCTGAGAGGCGGTGTCGTGTCTTGCAGAGAGTTACTCCGAGCTGTACTGCTTCTCCTACAAACCAAACGTGGACGATGAGGAGAGGAGGCAGGAATGGGAGTGTTTGGAGCTCAAGTCTGATTACAGCAGAATGGGACTCCCCAACTCCCTGTGGAAACTCTCCCCCATCAATCGACACTACAAGGTAACTGACCTGACCTCCGTGACCCGTTGCACCTCTCCTCCCCCGATGCGGACATTCTTGTTGCTCGGACGATGTTGTAACGTTATGTTTCTAAAGGTGAGTGACACGTACCCCGCCGACCTCTTCGTGCCCGAGTCTGCCTCGCCTCCCGTCATCGTGGGGAGTTCTAAGTTCAGGAGCAGAGGCAGGTTTCCGACTCTGTCCTACTACTCCAAAGAGAACCAGGTAACGTGCTGTTTCCGTTTTCCACTTGGCAATGGTCGCTCGGCCAGTCACTGACAGACGACACAGACTGAGCTGAAGCTCGCTTACCACGAGTAAAGAATGGGGGGCGGGTTCAGATGAGGTCTTTCTGTGTGGAGAACGCCCGTTCCCCCCGTTTGTAGGGAGAGTTTTGTTGTTGTTGTTTGGTTGTACCTCCCCTCACATCCAATATCCAATCGTATATCTATTCTCGTTCGCTTGTGCCCCGTCACGTCTGAGAGTCACCATCACAGCACATCCTCCGGGTTCTGTGTGGCTCTTCAGGCTGAGCTCACGTTGTGTGTCGCGTATGAGCGGCAGACTTTGTAGACTCCGGACATAGTCGTCTCAAATCCACTCTCGAATGTTACATAAGTGCAAAGCTCGACATCGTGCATTCAATTTCTAATCACCAGAGCAGTTTGTCTCGTATATGAAATGTGTGACATGGGGTATAATTATTGCATGACGCATGGTTTACAGTTTGAATGTCACGTGTTCACCAAGAGCAGGCCACTCGTTCCTTGTCGGTTTATCTAAGAATGACCTATGATGACAGGGATCAAAAGGCCTCTTCTCATATTATGACTGCTGCTACGTAATTTATGAGGGCCGACCAACCAAGACCGATATCCACACTTTAATTAATTCATGTTTGTGAAAGCCAAACATTAGAATACAAGATAAGCCCGAACATTCATCATGTTTTCCCATTTCATCCTGGCAGCGCAGTTGTGAGTTCTTTATGTGTGTGAGGTCAGATTCCCAGGGTTGGTGGTCAGTTCCACTGCAGTTCATTAGCTTCAGTGGAGAGTCAGTCACGCTCGCGCTAACCTCCGAGTCTCTCCCTTGTGGATCCTAAATGTAGATATGAGAAAATATGTTGTGGATTCATTCAAATCAATCAGCCAGGGAAAGAAAAAGCACTGTGAATGTGCCTTTGCCCAGACTTTTAGACATTTCCCCCTTCAAACGTCCTGTAGTTCCCGACTCCTCCAGCTGATCGTCAGGCATGTAAACAGTCCTGCTTGAAATATCCCGCTTCCTCCCAGGCCGCAATCTGCCGCAGCAGTCAGCCCCTGTCAGGTTTCAGCGCCCGCTGCCTGGAGGACGAACAGATGCTGGAGGCCATCTTGAGGTCCAACCCCCGCAGCGATTTCATGTACGTGGTGGACACCAGGCCCAAGGTGAGCCCCCGATGCCCTACGGAATTCCCTGAAAATGTCGCATAGTGGTATAGTCTGAAGCTGTGTGTTCAGGTGGGCCTGTGTTTTTCCACTCTCCGTTTTGCCAGCTGTGTGTGCTCGCAGCAGAAGTATTTACAAAACATGGGAGCCCCAAGTATTCAATGTCAAAACGACTTTTGCATCATTTTGTAGCCATCTTTTTTTTTTCTTATTTTTTTTTAGCTCAACGCAATCGCGAACAGAGCAGCGGGAAAAGGCTACGAAAATGAGGACAACTACTGCAACATTAAATTCCAGTTCCTCGGCATCGAGAACATCCACGTAATGAGAAACAGTCAACAGAAAATGCTGGAAGGTAAATGCTCATGCTCTCGCTCTGGCTCTCGCCGTCCGGCCTCTACAAAGCCTCTGGAATGCCCTCACCTCACCGCTCTGGGAACATGTCTATTTGATCTCATTGTTGAAATGTGCTGCTTCTTTAGTTACTGCAGCCAGGCAGGACCCCATGTTACCCCTGTGGCTTTCATGTACACTTATGCAGACGGTGCTGTGCTGCATCAAGACCTCAGATGAGGCCACAGGAGAATTTCTGGGTAGTGTGCCGGGGTGCTCCTCGGAAGACTTAAGAGTCCATCTGTATTTTATTTCAGAGCTATTTCGGCTTCACCCGAGTGGACCAACCGGGACCTTATCCCCCAAAGAGAGGCCGAGGGCGTGAGAATGATGGGATTTCAAGTCTGAAAAGTTAGAGCTGTTCTTAGTTGTGATAACTCTTTGTCCTCTGGCAGCACCAGGGACTTCAGTCAGATTTACTGGACCTCTGGCCTGGTTCAGGGCTGGAAATGAACACTGGCTAACCTGCCAAACCAGGATTAAGTTCACTTTGGTGTGTTCAATAGTGAATTAGAATTCTTTGAGTCTATATGTTTCCAATAAATAGTGTGGTGGGATTTGGGAGGTTCAGGGTGTCCCGGCATTGTGCCGATTTTTATAAATGTTTATAAAATGTTTATAAAAGCACGGAATAGATATCTATTCATATATTAATGGCAGTTAAATATTTATCTTTTACATACAGAACTTAAAAGTTCTGCAAAAGTAAAGAGATTTTCACCCGCCTGTCCTTCCTGCCTCTTGTGTGTCCCAACTGTGATTGTCAGCCCCGCCCTAATGTGCTCCACCTCTGCACCATCACCCTGTGGAGAGATGGTCCTCGTCTTCCCGTCTTGTTGCCCGTTCCTTTTGTGATCTGCGTGTTTTGTCATGTTCTTGTCGTCCAGCGATTTTTTTTTGTTTTGTTCATGTGCTTTTTCCCCTTTGTGGTTCTGCCAAGTGCGATTTTTCCCGTGTCTTTTGCGCTGTGTTTTTTTGTTCATCTTCCCCAGTGTTTGTCCTGTTCGTTTCTTAGTTCATCCAGTCATCCTCGTTATGAGTGATTTTCACTCATTCACGTATTATATTATCATGGTGTATTTTCCCAAAGGATCCAGCCCAAGAGGAGCTAAGAGGAAGCCTGATGGTTTTGGAAAACAATGTCCATGACCCACATTTTCCCATGTCCAGCACAGACTCCTCCGTGAATCCACTGCCACGGATGCTGTCTTCATAATGAAAGTTTGGTTTAATAAACTGTAGTGATCAGGTATGCTCCATGTTTCCTGCCATTGAGACAGCTGTATTGTGTTTCCAGTGAGCGAGCTGCGTTCTCCCTCCATGTCCGACTTCCTGGAGGGTCTGGAGAGCTCAGGCTGGCTGAAGCACATCAAAGCTGTTTTGGATGCAGGCATCTTCATTGCCAAGGTCAGTCTGGAGGTTAATCCCTGCTGTCTGCTTCACCACTGTCCTCAATATTAGCTTAGGTGTGTGTGTGTGTGTGTGCATGCGTGAGTGTGTGTACTATGTTTGCATACTGTTCCCTGCACGTGTTGTGTCAAACACTCATTTTCTGTCTGTGCTAAAACAACTTTTGCTCTTTGAAAACGGCGCATAACTCTTCTGATGCTAAAAATGAGCCTTACATTGAATTACTATGCAACAATTATCATACACTGATCATAAGTGGTTGAGGTCAGAGAGTAGCTTTGGTTTTGGTGAATCGCTTCAATTGAATGGATCTCAAACATTGCGCTTCACAGGGGGATTTTAATGACTAATAAAACACAGCACAGTCACATCAGCTGAGTTTCCAAAAATCAGCCATTTTCATTAGTTACTCGTGCATTTAAATGGTCTGTATTCATATAGAGCATTATCGTTATTGAAGACCTTTCAAAACACTTTACAGCACAGTTTACAGTCACCCAGTTACTATTATGTATATGTATTTATATATATATATATATATATGTATATATGTGTATATATATATGTATATATATATATGTATATATATATATATATATATATATATATGTGTATATGTAGAT
>JAFBJT010112006.1:0-25802 GCA_016785325.1 Chascanopsetta lugubris | reverse complement strand
ACAACGAGAGAGATAGGAGGGGAGGAGAGGAGGAGAGGAGGAGGGGAGGAGAGGAGGAGAGGAGGAGAGGAGGAGAGGAGGAGAGGAGGAGGAGGAGGAGGAGGAGGAGGAGGAGATGCCAGGCTGAAAATAAGGATTTTGTAACGAAGAGAGAGACAAGAATAAATAACTCTCTCTCTCTCTCTCTCTCTCTCTCTCTGTCTCACATATTTACAGCTCCAGGCAACATTACAGCGCCATGAGATACCCAGCAACTCAAGAAGAAGAAGAAGAAGAACCCCCGCCCCTCCACACGCCCCCCCCCCCGAAAAGTGAATCACAATCAGTTACTTGTGTCGCCACAACGCGGGGGATCAGGGTGGGATCGCCCTCAGCGACGTGTGTGTTCCACCGTGTCACAGCAACACGTTTCAGATCCGCTAAAGACGCTGAGCCAGACCTCAAACCCGCCAGATCGCTGAGAGACACGCACGTTTGTTTACAGCCCAAGTGACGACTCACAAAGACGTCCAGAGGTAGATGACGACGGCGGCGGCGGCGGCGGCGGATTACGGGCCGGCGCCGCTCGGAATACTTCTCTCGGACGTAATCCACCACAGAGAGAGTTTGAGAACGAGGACAGAGGAAGTAAAGACTGAAGAGACGTCTTTTCTCCTCAGGCCACTTTTCATGATGCTGAAATAATAATCATCATTTGATTCAATGGAATTAAAATCAACGTCTGCGTGTAAAAGAGGTTTGACGGGGAATTTCACTTCATCCAATCAAGACACCGTCAAACTGTTTGATTTATTCACGTCAGCTCAACACGACAGGAGGCTTTTATCCGGATGAGACCCTGAACTGCTCAAATACAATCACGTTTTTCAAGTATATTCTACAGTTCTGGACATCTACCAAACATCTTTTGAGTTTCAATAACAACTGAAGTCGACCGCAGCTTCTCCTCATGTTCAGAAGGTCGAGGGTGAGGTGATGGATACAACATGTAACCTCACCTCTAGAGGTCACCAAACCCTACACACTGCACCTTTAAAGGGCTGAAGAGGTGCAGACGTGAAGTGGTGCAGCGGCAGGAGGTTTTCCAGGTACAAACCGGTTTGAAAAGTTCTGATGAAATCCGCCACATGTGAAGCGCTGTGACTCCAACAGTCAGAATTCCGTTCTCATCTTTAAAGATGGATGTTTCAGAATGAAAGCTGATCCATCTCCTCGGAGGAGAAACAAAATGATGTTTGGTACCAGACGATAATAACTGCCGGAACGCTCCTGATGGGCTCGCTCGCTCTCTCTCTCTCTCTCTCTCGTTTTCAGCAACAGAAAAGAAAGTTGCTTTAGGCTTACTGCTCAATACACTGGAGCGCCATGCAAATTTGCTACACCACAAAACTCATTTGTCCATGTTGTCTCAACTTGGCCGTGTGCCTGAACGCATTTGAGCAGCCCATTTGGAAATGTTTTCCACGCTGAAATAGAGCAACGTTAAAGAAACAAAAAATAAAAAAAAAATCCTATTTAGTCGGGGGTTTGTATTTGTGAGCGCGGCGTCATGCTAAAAACCCTATTTTCGCCTGGAACGGCCACCCTATCACAAACTCTGCAGGGGGGCCACATTAGAGGTAATGTCATCCACAGTTTAGCCCTCCACTCCTCATTCCTCCGTCTCTCCCCTAATGAACTCCCCCTGAATTACCACTTCACCAGCGCCCTGCCTTTTTATGATTCTATTTGTTTATCTATCTCTGATTTCCTCTTTCGTCTTCCTCCGCCGCCCGGGCGCGGCACGCACCGGCTCTTTAATTTTATTGGCCACCGTTAGCGGGCTGCGAGTCGAGGTGTTTGGCTCATCAGACAAACACCCCCCCCCCGCCGCCCCTCCCCCCTCCCCCGTCCAACCCCTCCCCGCCCCCCCCCCCCCCCCCCCCCCCCCTCCCAACCCTCCCCCCGCGCCCATTGGTGAGATTAGCAGATTAGGGTGCTCATCAGTCAGTGTGCGGCGGACTGGGGGGGTGAGAGGGAGGTGTGCACCCCCCCCCCCATCGCCGTGGCAGGCAGTGGCCAAATCACACAAACATCTCTGGGAGGCATTGCGGCGTAATTGAATGCACAATAATTTCCTCCCATTAATACACGGCTCTATTCGTGGCTTACGCATGAAACATTTGTTGCACTGTTTTACTTCAGTTAATGTCCCCGGCTCTGAATGGGGGGGTGGGGGGGGCGGCGCAGAGGGGGGCTTTGGGTAAACAAGCGCAAGGAGGGAAGTGCGGTCGAACCTTTCATTTTTCACTCGACTACTTGAAGTGGATCTTGAAGAAAAGAAGTGAACAACAATCAGAACAAAGATGAAAATCAGAGTGAGAGAAACTCGACGTCTTAACAAATACCAGCGATGGTAAATAATGTGTTTGTCTGTCAGACGTGTCGGAGGAGCGGACCGTTCAAAACACATTCCACACGCAAACCTACGCTGGGATCCTGATCGACAGCGACGTCGATCTACAAAGATCAAACTTTCAACTGCCAGAAAAAAAAGGGATTTTGTGAATAAAGTTGAGAAAATGAGACACAGGTTTATCTGGTTAGGATTTGTTAACTTTTCTTTGACTAAAATGCAGCTGATCGAGCGCTGGAGGGAACGTCTCCCTCTCCAGTGTCGCCACCTGTTGGTCGTTTCAGTGTATCATTAAATGAAATGATCACTCTTTTCATTAAATATTGTTGTAAGTGCAAAACTGTCCTCAATTTGGGGGCGTGGCTTGTCATTAAGGGTCGACGGTGGGTCCTGATGCCAGACCAGTTGTGAACCAGTGCCTTTGATTTCACTACATCAAAGGCTTTACGGGGGTTGAATGATTGAAATTCATGTATTTGTGAATAACAACGCGGTGTTTTTTGAAATGACCTGTGTCTTTAGTGACCGGAGAAGAACTTTGTTGAACACGTGAATCATCAGAAGTTCTCTGGATAATCGGCGCCATTATTTCCTTGTGCTCCGTCGCCAACTTCCTTTTTGTGAGTAAAGTCTCCGGCATGTTCACACAAACACAAACACCGGCGCAAACGGAACCCACACGGTCGCCTCTCAGGCTCGATCTCTGAAATGTTGCCATGGTTTTGCAGCCTAGCGACCTTTGTGTGCGTGAGCGCTTCACACGCGCACCTTTAATTTTTTCTCTCTCTCCGTTCAGCCGCCTGCAAACACTCAGGGATAAGTGCCTGACGCGCCGAACAATAGAAACATTAATTCTCGCTGGTGGGGATGTGTGTGTGTGTGTGTGTGTGTGTGTGTGTGTGTGTGTGTGCACCTGTGTGTGTTTGTGTGTGTGTGTGTGTGGAGAACAGTGTGAAAAGGAAGGTGGAAGACAGGAAGTCATAGTTTATCTTCTTCCCTGTGGCCAAAAAGCTGTTGTATTGTACGATGCCACGTCTCCACTCGACCTCAGACTGTACAAAGATGGAGGCGGCGTCCGTGACGTCACCCGTTGGTTTCTGCAGAGTGTTTCTGAGGCAAATAGTGGGCGTGTCCCTTGTCGCCATCTTGCTGACTGAGACCAAACCTGAAGTTTGTACGTTTGTAGCGAGTGCGAGCTGTTTTATACGTGAAACTGTGAAAACATAGCTGAAATATGCTTTTATTTTGAAGTGCTTCCGTTTCCTGTGTGTGTGATTCTGTCATGCTTGATGTTTACGTGTGAGGAGGCTCAGCTGCGTCCGGTACCTTCCGTTCACAGAGCCTCAACTCACTTTCTTAGCCTTCAAAATAAAAGTCCCGCTTTAGAAAACCACCCCCATTCATTTCAAGTCCAATTTTTGGGGCAGAATTAAATTATTTATTCTCTGTTATCTATTTTATTACCTGGCTCACATTTGATCCTTCCTGATTAGCGAATGATATTGTTTCTTGATGTAACAAAGTTTGTTGGGCCCCCCGTGACAATCTTATTGCCCACTCCTCCAATACACACTGGATATCTGGATACTATTCGTTCATGTATGATTTTTTACGTTTTCTTTGGCAAATCTCCCCTGACTGAATTAAAGATTGGATTTGATGCAGAGGAGTCACTTTCAAAGCAGCTCTAATCAATATTTCTTATTTCAACAAAGGCTCAAATGGTGTGTAAAGAGAAAGATGTGGCTTCAAGAGGAAAAGTCTGGGAGAAGAATGAGCAGGCTGCACTTCCTCACAGCTTTATGGGGCATTTCAGCCTCTTCTTGGGCTCAGCTTCCATCAAAGCCATTACAGCAACATTAGGCAGCTGTTTCCATTTTTGTCTTGTTTTAAAAAAAGCTCTCATGAAGTGGCTGCTCTCTGCCTGACTGCAAACTGAAAGTGAGCAGCGAGGTCGGTGCTGTCAAACTCAGCGTGACCCGGGGCCACATCAGCGTCACGGCCCTGTTCACTCCCGACCAAACATATCGTAAAACAACTGTCCTGGTGGATTATCATCATTCCTGAGTCTATGATCTGTTCAGGCTACAAATGTTGTTGTATGCGTTTCCGTACACGTTCAAACTGCCCACACTGGCCACATGAAAGGATCTCGCGGGCCACGTTTGGCCCGTGGGCCACAAGTTGGACACACGTGCGCGAAGCCAATGACCTAATAACTTGCCAATGCTGTAATAAAATGATGGAGGCGATAGCGTAAAAACAGTTTGCCAACGATGCAGTGAAGTTATTACGTGACTGGCTCAAAGATTCAAACGGGCCCCAACGATTCCGCCATCGCTCAGTGTCGCGTTATCGGTTTCTCTCGTCCAACAACACAAACGATACACGTGAGCGAGTCTTTATCTGGACCTTTGCACAATACATTGATTTTGTAACAGAAGAGTCGTGGAGGTTTCTGAACAGTCAGTTCTCCGAACCTCAACGTTCGCCGCGCATGTTGGTGTACATCAAAGAGGGAGTCCTCTGTGATGGAGAACGAGCCCCACGAGCCCCCCACAGCCTCTTCACACAGCTGTGGACACATCTGGCAGAACCAATTGGTGAAGGTTCAATAATGATCCAATTAAACTAAAACAGCGCTAAATGATATATTCACATTTTAAGTTGAAATTCTGCTGTTGCGGTTAAACGCATGGGACATTTGCTGATAGAGAAATGTGTGTGTGTGTGTGTGTGTGTGTGTGTGTGTGTGTTTCAGTTTTTACCAACCCAATCCAATCCAACTTTAATTGTAAAACACTTTAAAGGTGCAGTGTGTAAGATATGGTGACATCTAGAGGTCATCCATCACCTCACCCTCACTCTTCTGAACATGAGGACCTGTGGTGTGTAAAGATGTTTAGAACGTCCACTTTTACGACTGTAAAAACATGGCCGCCCCCGTAGAGAGGACCACCCCCCTATTTAAATATACACTGATGGGCTCATTTACTGGGAATAGAAAATAAAAATACATTGTGGTGATTATAAATTCAGGAGAATGTCAGTATGTCATTGTTTTGTAATATTTTAAGAAGTGACAAAAATATCACACACTGCACCTTTAAAACCACCATAAAGTGCCGACGAGGCACAGACACAACATGCACAGCAGCGGTTCGGCAGGAAACAGAAATAAACAGAAATAAAACAGGAGAGAATCTAAAACATGAAGAAAGTCAAATAAAAGCAGAAATAAAAAACAAATAACTCAATTTAAAAAACATATATTCCACAAACCAAACAACTTCTCCACACACACACACACACACTGTGTGTGTGTGTGTGTGTTTGGCATGTGTGCAGGGCCGTGCCCCCCCCCCCCCCCCCATGGATGACACTCAGAATGCATTATAACCATTAATGAAAAAGTTAATGGGGCATTGTTTTATATCAATTTACATTTGGACTATTTGGGCGCACAGACCATGTGTGTGCCGGCCGCCGCCGCCGCCGCCGCCGCCGCCGCCGCCGCCGCCGCCGCCGCCGCTCCAAACCTGAGCAGAGGTCTAATGTGTTTCCGTGGACATCAAATGTTGTGAATAATGACGCGTCCACTGGAATGCAAATCAGACGGCGCCGGATAGGCCGTGATCAACGGCGCCTGCACACAAACTCTGAGCCCCGGACCCAATGACAGGGAACGCGCGGACGGGGGGGCGGCGGCCATCAACGCCAGCCAACCTCCTCCTGCTGAATTACACCTTTCACATATGAGCCGGAGCCGCGTTCATTATCAGGCTTAAACTGACATTCACGAATGCAAAGTGTGCTGTTGTGTCTGCAGACAGCCCGGATCAGAAGCCGGAGGTAATGGATTAGCCACACACACACACACACACACACACACACACACACACACACGCTGTGTTTTATGTAAGAAAGAACTCAGCGGAACCCCGATGCGGTGCACAGGTGTTGTGATGTCGCCGTGTCGTTCCCTCCTGACGTTCGCAGCAGCGGAATCGGCCTTGTGGGACGGAAACGTCAGTCTGGGAGGTTTTTGCTTCGTGACACAACATTATACATGAAAACACGATTATATACAACCGTGTGAGACTTCTAGCTGTTTTAAAGGTGCAGTGTGTGCGATTTCAGTCATTTATGACACTTTTAAAAATATTCCAAAACAATTACATACGGACATTTTCATGAATTTATGAATGTATTACTTTTTCTCCATCAGCCTTAAATGAGTCCGTCGATGTATATTTACAGGAGGAGTGGCTCCTCTCTACGGGGGCGGCCATGTTTTTACAGGAGTAAAAGTGGACGTACCAAACATCTTTTGAGTTTTAACGACAGCTGAAGTGGAGCTCAGGTTCTGCTCATGTTCAGAGGAGCGAGGGTGAGCTGATGGACACCACATGTGACTTCACCTCTAGAGGTCACCAAACCCTGCACCATCACTTTAATGAGAATCCCGCCTCAGAATCTTTGCGGTTCTGTTTTTGTCTCTGAACAGAAGTTCACAGTTTCACTTCTCGGCTCCGGTTTCCTTAAACTCCTCTGAGCTACTTAATAATCTATAATGTTCATACTTTACATTAACAATTGCTAATGGAAAGCCCCCCTGCCGCTTTCCCGTTCCCTCCCCTCCCCACTGCTCCACACAGGCTCAAGTCTTTCTCATTATCTCATTCCTTTACTTTCTACAACGCCCCCCCCCCCCATTCTCCACCGCCCCCCCCCCCCATAGCCCTCCCTCCCTATCACAGCCCCCCCCCACCACCCCCACCCAGCCCCATTAATGGCAAGTGGGCGAGAGCGATGGGCAATAACCCAGCACGGCGCTTTTCGACTTAGCGCTACCTGCTATGCTAATATCATTAATCAATAAGGCCCAGATTGTTGTTGCTGCGATTGGAAGGATCTAAGGGTCCCAACGGTGCACAGGTACATTTTCTTTCTTCTTATCCCCCCCCCCCCCCCCCCCACGCACACACACTTATTCCTGCTCCATCTTCCTTCACAGTGGAAAAAAAAACCTCATTTGCGAAGGGCCCCCAAGTTGGCCGACTTAATGACGGCCACAGAAGTTTTTCCAACAAATTTCATGGGGCATGATCCAAAGATAATAGCTTTTCAGCCCCAATGACAATCCAATTACTGTGCCAATCAAAGCCCACGGCATGCTGTCTAATTATGATCAAATCTGGCTGTCAGCTCAAACACTAAAACAGCAGCTTTAAGTCCAACAAATCACAGTTTAGAGAAAATAGCCCAGTTTGTTCATCCAGGATCGGGGGAAAGGGGTTAACGCTCTGTTTAAAAAATAACGGAGAATTGTCTCATTCTGTGAGGATGCGTTGATGTGGCGTTTGACACAGGCAGTGGAATAATGATCCTGCAGGAGGATTTTCATAGATTTCATTATTCATTCATGGCAGGACACGTGACCGAAAAGAAATCTTCATTTCTTACTTGAAGTATAAAGATTGATGCGTGTGAATTTACTGATTCACTTTGTCACTCGCGCACACACACACACACACACACACAAACACACGCACATACCCACACCCACACACACACACACACAGATGAATGGATGACATGCAGAAATAGAGACGCGAGACCCGGACAGTCGCTCAAAGTTGCTAACAAACAAAAAGGCAGCATCAATAACACAAATGATTAAACATTCATGGCCTTTTCAGCGGAACATCTGCTGCGTCTCGGGCTGTAGCCTCAGGGACGAGAGGATCTCTCCCCGAGAAGCTCCAGAAAACAATACGATGGGGTAAAGGCAGTAGGCGGTTAACACACACACACACACACACACACACACACACACACACACACACACACACACACACACAAGCACAGTTCACGGGGTTCCATGTTTGAAAAAGTTGTGACTTTGTATTTTTTGCTTTTAAATCTCCCAGCACAACAAACATTACATGGAAATATTTATTTGACCTACAGTTGTATAAGATTCACAATAATGAATGAATGAATGAGTGAATGAATGAATGAATGAGTGAATGAATGAATGAATGAGTGAATGAATGAATGAATGACCATGTACTCCTTTATCACATGTGTCAAACGTGTGGCCCAGGGGCCAAATGTGAGATCTTAAAGGCAGAGGATTGTGTAAAAATAAAAGTCTAAATCACACATTGCCCATGAAATCTCCTGAATTACACACGAGACTTTTTATGTGCAGCAATATGTTCAGAGTGTTTACATTTTCACATGTATGGAAATGTATATAAGATATTTTTAACTTGAATAAATAATAGATTAATAAATAATCAAATATGAGGACAATTATTTTGCAACATGTTAGGTAGTAATCACATTTAGTCCCGGAATTATGTAAACAAATTGGTAATTAAAGGGTTAAAATCTCAAAAATATGCATAAAGTTTGATATCTATATTTCAGGCTGAAAGACTGGGTCGTTGATCAAAACATTGATATATGACATTTTTACAGTATTGATCGGGAAGGGGCCATTTTTTGTCCTTGGGGACAAATACCTTTTATTCTTTGAAATGAACTCCTGAGGGTTAATCGTGTATTATTTGAGTATTGTTTCAACTGTTAAAAAGAAAATGAATCAATCGATGATGCCAGCTTCTCAACTGACCTCCCTTGTGAAATAAAGGTGAAATGAAAATAAGAAATAAAAAGATGGCGACAGCTCTCAGGGCCACTGAACATCCCTGAGAGTGTAACCAGGTTATCACTCACACACACAAACAGCTTTTTGTGGAGCACTTTCATTCACATCCTCATAAACAGTGTTCCAAAGTTCAATTAACTATCGGTATTTAAGGTCATATCGGCTATTTAAATGAGTAATTAAAAAGCAATAGAATAATGTTTGTGTTATGTTTTTGAAGGGGAGCAGGGAATATTTAATTTCTAGCTGTTTAACATATTTTTACCACATACCACAGCATGTAAGCTTTATCACTAAACCTGAAAAGAAGCTTTCAAGGTTCCCAACATGGCCGCCGGCTGATGCACTTAAACAAGCGCAGAGCACGTGGGTCGTGCTTTTGGTTAAAAAGACAAAATACGTTTATTCAAGCACTGATCCATTGATAGTTTGAAAGCCATGAACGTCATGGCTATGACTATTTCACACACACACATATACACACACACACACACACACACACAAATGTATTGTACACATGTTGTGGGGTTTCGCGTTGTGATTCCCACAAAAGTGTTTGACCCCAGAAGTATTGTGGGATCCCAGATTCCAAGTCCACACACAACCACCCATCCCCTGACACCCCTCTCACCACACACACACACACACACACACACACACACACACACACACACACACTTACTGCTAACCTTTTCCGGAGGCACTCAGAGCCACTGGAGCAGTCCGGTGAATTATTTTCAATTCATAAAATTGCTCATGTCCAGATTTCAATAGCGGCACATTAGCCGCAGCTTTATGCTTTATGTTTATTACCGGCCCGACATGATCTATAAATAACAAGTTAAGTGGGTGTGGGCGCTGCTCAGTAATGCTGGAGGGATCTATCATTACAGCGGACAATTGCTAATAGCCGGCCCTGTGGGTCAATCGCTACAAATTACAGCTCCGATACACGCCATCATTTCTGGGCGTCCGGTGAGTGTGAGGTGTGAGGCTCTGACATCAACACAGACCCTGGGTTTGGGAACCACAAGATATGGAATACAGGTCCAGATTTGAATATATGGATATATATCCAAATCTGGACCACACACTAGCTATGGAATTTCAGTGAGGTGGATGACATATCCAGCCTGGTCCACACAGAGACCTGGACGATCCTTTTCATTGGAAAAGAACATTTCGTTGAGACGGCATTCTAACGAGAGATGTGGTTGTTCACACGAAACGACTCAGAACGCTGTAGTACAGCCACCAAGACTGTGAGTGGCGCTGTAACACCACCAAAGAAATACAACAACAACAAAAACCAGAAGAAGAGATGGAGCATGTGCAGCAAACTCTCACGATGTCAACAAACACAAGAGTAAGAGGAGGAATAAGATGAAGCAGCGTCATGGATTGAAAATAAAACAGTTTGGTGATTTGGTTTGAATTCAAGTAAATGTCCGTTTGAAAATACCCAGAAATATTTTTTTGAAGTGAGAAAAACGACCCAAACCTGACACACAGACGGCGCAAACGCTTTTTCCACCAAAGATCAAAAGTAGGCGGCTATAAAAAGTCAACTTTTGTCATTGCGCTCTGAATCTGAACGATTCTCAACACCTTTCGTCGTGAGGAATTTAATTCATGACTAAAGCAGCAACTTGCATGTGTCATCGGTTATTTATACACAACGTGCAAGAGATGAACCAATTGACAAATAATTGCCGAAACATTTGGCTTCTAAATCAGGAAAATCGCCCGTCATGCTGGTGATGATAATATTCATCACCACCCTCTGATTCCTTATAGAAGCAGGATGTCACAGAGGGGGGGGGTTAAGGGGGGGGGGGGGGGGTGGGGGGGGGGGGGGTTGTCATATACGAATACACGTCTCTATATTTTGACACATTATGTGAATAAAGCACAGATTATCTTGCCTTCCATTTTAGCTCTCTGGGATCTGACACAACAAACACCTGTAATAGGGTCACGATCACAAAGGAGAGGGGGCCAAATCCACTCCCACACACACACACACACACTCACACACACACGCTATTGTCAGTCAAGCCACATATAGAGTCAAGTTAAGTGTGAACATGAGTAATGGTTGGACGCGCTCAAACAGAAATGCGCAGCGTTCAGAAGCAGAAGACTTGTAACCATGTGATTCATGCGGCTGAGAAGACGAGGCAGGAAAACGCAGCTTCAAACCCAGACTCACCTCTTCGCCATCTGCCGGAGCCCGGCACTCAAAACGACTTCAATCACAGACGCGCCTCCCTGAGGTTCAAATGATTCACGACGGGAGCAAAGTGCGTCAAACTTGGACTGGGAAATAAAACAACACCTGTCAACACAGTCGCGGAGAATCGCCCGTTCGTCAGCAGGTCGTTAAAGGATTTTTTAACATTCGCGCAGAAGATAAACGTCGCTCAGCGGTGCAACCTTTCCGCCGGGGCCCGAGATGTTGGACACATTCACCCCGGACGGCCCCCGTTCAGGCGCTCACGCCTCAGAGGACGACGTGATCACATGACGTGGTCGCCACCGTCTGGCGCCATCTACTGTCAGATTGAGATGAGTTGGGTTCGGAGACCTGGACGTCTGCAGTGGGACGTTCAGGACGTGTCCAGTGACAGAAGATGCGAGGACTTGAATTTCCCTCAGGATCAATAAAGTATCTATCGATCTATCAATCGATCTATCTATCGATCTATCTATCGATCTATCGTGGGCTGTGTGTCTAAAACCTTTACAAGTATAAAGAAATTCTATAGAACTTCACTGAGTCGACCACTTCAGTGATTTAATTGTATCTACCTTGTCAATCTTGTCGGCCTTGTTCAACTTTTTCTTTTATCAATTTATTTATTTATTTGTATTGTACACACACTAATAACACCATAAAGTTGATATTTTGGGTCAACTTTGACATATCCAAGAGTGATTTAAGAAAAAATAAAAATCCCTTCGCCACCCAACATTTATTATATTTAGAATAAAGCGGAGCCGTTCTCCAGCTCCACCACATCACCGCCTCTTTCAGTTAAAACAACAGATAACCTGACTTTATGTTATTTCATGTATTTCTGTGTAATCAACAAAATGTGAAATGTCATCTGCTGTTGACTGGTTGAGACACTGACACACATTAAAAACACAAATCCTCAGAGGTGCTGATCAACAAATCGAGACCATAACTTCTGCCGTCTGAAGCACAAAGTGATTGTAAAAGTTTCTAAAGGAGAATTCATGAATATTGAATGAAGTCTTTTTTTTCCGGATCAGAGCAAAACAAGAGGGAGGACGTCATTAAACAGACGTGAGGACGATGTGAGATATAAAGAGCTTTATGAAAGAAGAGCTCTGAATTCCCCCGTGAATCCCTCAGACAATCAGGTCTTCGACGGAGCACAATGAATTGAGGAGCGTGGTGTTGTGTTGTTGTTGTTGTTGTTGTTGTTGTTGCCGTTTGTGAGAAAATCCTCGGCTCACCAGTAAAGCTATTATCTCATACCGGCCGATACAATAACATTTGAATCAATTCACTTATACTGATGCTCTCACAAGCCATTTAGCAGGTAGTGCTGGTGGAGTCACAGAGCAACATCTCATCCAACCTCCGACTCATCAACAAACAGCAGACAACAAAATAACACACAATGACACACAATAACACACAATAACACACAACACAACTGTGACAGTCCATGAGGTGCAGAAACACTCGGCCCCACTTCTGTCTGACTGCACTTATTTTACACCATGTTTTTACCTGACAGCACTTCACTGCGCCACACTACAGAGCTATTTATATGGCATGGTCTGGTATGGGATGGGATGGGATGGTCTGGTCTGGTATGGTCTGGTATGGGATGGTATGGTCTGGTATGGGATGGGATGGGATGGTCTGGTATGGGATGGTATGGTCTGGTATGGTCTGGTGTGGTCTGGTATGGGATGGTATGGTCTGGTATGGGATGGTATGGTCTGGTATGGGATGGTATGGGATGGTATGGTCTGGTATGGGATGGTATGGTCTGGTATGGGATGGTATGGTCTGGTATGGCAGGGATAGGATGGGATCTCTGATTGAATTCATGCTGGTGGGATGTAAATGTGAGTTACTGTGGTTAACTGTAGTGACTAACTGTAGGGAACTGTAGCGACTAACTGTAGGGAACTGTAGCGACTAACTGTAGGGAACGGTAGCGACTAACTGTAGGGAACTGTAGCGACTAACTGTAGGGAACTGTAGCGACTAACTGTAGGTAAATTTCCTCGTAGCACCCGCCGCTCCGACAACGTAGCGCTCCGCCGCTTTGACACCTGGAGTCGATCAGTCCGATGGAAAAACGCTGGATTAAGCGCGATTGATTAGCGCATCTGGCGCGGAGGCTTTTCCAAAGACCCAAATCTGTTCCCGATCGAAAAACCGCGTCGCTGGCTGGAACTGCTACCGAGCGTCGCTCTGATGTAGCGGCGCGCCGCGTTAGCTAGTTTATTTCGCGCCAGGCTTTTAATGTCACGTCAGAGTTATGAAGTGTGATGCGACGCCGCGGCGGCGAAACCCAATTTCCGACATGAGGGATGAGGCAGCTTCCCGTGGGACGGGACGCACGCCGGCGTTTTGCTTCGCCAGGCGTTTCCCCGCGAACGTACGCGCGCAACTTCATTATTTAATGTTTCCACATATAATGGAACGCGGCCGCAGGTAGGTAGGTAGGTATATATATATATATATATATATATATATATATATATCCACATACTTGGCCAGATGATAAATCAAGGAGTGGTGGGAAACACTAGTCCGTCCCTCATTAGCTGCAGCAGCAGTGGCAGCGATGGCGGCGGCGGCGGCGGCTGGGCAGCCCGGTGCTGCATCGGGGGGCCAGGGCCACGCTGGGGGTCAGACCAGAGGATAATCAAAAGGTATAATTATATCAGCCGTGTCCCTCAAGCACAGCGCCTGGCGAGGGGCCGGACGATTGCAGAGATAGGACGAGATGAGCCGGAGAACAGAGGAAGGAAAAGGACAGAGAGTCCTTGAATGGCTTCTAGAAAGAAGAAGAGGAAGAAGAAGAAGAAGAAGAAGAAGAAGAAGAAGAAGAAGAAGAAGAAGACGACGAAATGTGGGAGAAAGAAGTGGCGAGACAACGAAAGGCATGAAATGTCCAAATGGATAAAAGTGAGTCAAGAAAAAGGGAAGGAGACGCGCTCCATCCATGGCTGGCAAATGAAAGAGTGGTGGTGGTGGGGGGGGGGGGAGAAGCGGGGGGCGGGGGGGGGGAAGATCAATCATGTGGAATAACAAAAAGACCTTTCAACAAAGTGCCTTTAATCTTCTGACAATGCAACAAACTGCTCCTGATGTGAAACCTCTCTTCCTGCAGGAGCCGGGGCCCCGGCCTCTAATCACTCCCCTCTGTGAACCAGCTGAATCTTTCATGGAGGCCGAGTTTGGCCCCGGACTCCTCGGCCTCCGTGGCACGCAACACGCAACACGCAACACGCAACACGCAACACGGCGCAACGGGAGCCACGCGAGGAGCGACTGATGGGAACCGGACGCCCGTCATTCACAGGTATCAATCAGGACACGTACAGGACATGTCTCCTCCCACGGCTCCTACAGATACACAGGCCTGTACACACACATAGTACATTATACACACCTGTATATTCACATATACAGTATATGTATGTATCTATACACACACACACATATATGCTGTATACATTCACACATATATATACATATACCGATACATATAAAAGATAAATACATTTATATGATTTTTTTATGATTTATATATTGATTTTTATGATTTGCGCGCACACACACACACACACACACACACACACACACACACACACACACACACACACACACACACACACACACACACACACACACACACACACACAATGTAACATGCCTGGGCTCGTATCACACATCGAGTATCATCAACACAGAAGACACGAAATTGTGCGTGGAATTATATCAGGAGCTATTTACAAGAAAAGAGCCTCATCTATATTTCATGCCTCTGGCGACGCTCCTCTGCCTCTAAATATTTATTAAGTAATTAAAATAAAAGTTAAAAAGCCTCTGAAGCTTGAAGACACACACACACATATATGCTGTATACATTCACACATATATATACACATACCGATACATATAAAAGATAAATACATATTTGCGCACACACACACACACACACACACACACACACACACACACACACACACACACACACACACACACACACACACACACACACACACACACACACACTACGTAACATGCCTGGGCTTGTATCACACATCGAGTATCATCAATACAGAAGACACGAAATTGTGCGTGGAATTATATCAGGAGCTATTTACAAGAAAAGAGCCTCATCTATATTTCATGCCTCTGGCGACGCTCCTCTGCCTCTAAATATTTATTAAGTAATTAAAATAAAAGTTAAAAAGCCTCTGAAGCTTGAAGTCCTGTGGTGGCGGTTGATGCAGATGAAAAAGGCAAAGCTCCGTTACAATTAATTCTGTTTAAAACCCAGAGCTTAAACCGGCGCCGTTTCAAATACGTTGGGGGATTAAACTTATTCTAAAGGGGACCCATTATATTTTTTATAAAAAAAATAAATAAAAAGGAGTTGCCACAAAAACATCATCAAACTTTGAGAAAAATGAATCATCTTCAGCTGCTTCTGTCGACTCAAATGAAATTATAGACATTTAATATCCTCCGGCTTATAAATTATTTGCCGCGGCGAACAAAGGACTGACGGTGCAGGTTGGATGTTCGGTTGTTTGGCAACATAACGACGTTAGCTCTTGTATCTGCTGACGTTTTCCACTTCAGTCAGCGATCCGGCGCCGAGAGTCGCAGATAAATAAAGGCGCTTTCTGACTGACATTGAATTATGTAAAGTTAGTTAATGGGAGAGGCACAAAAGTACAGCCTCGCAAATGTGCACAATTTGTCTTATGAATGGCTAATTATCGTTTTAATACACTTATGTTATCAACAGGCACCATGCACTTAGGGAAAAAATGATCATTGTAAAAATAAATGAAAAGTGCAAATGAAGATACTACAACAACCACCTCGACCTACACCACTAGTTACATTAACAAACAATAACAACCTACTTCCTCTGTGTGTCTGTGTTGTGAACTCTCTGACTTGGCACTGAGACAAGTACACGATCACTTTTAATCACCGATAGTTTGAGAACTTAAAAAAAAAAAAAAGGGAGAAAAAGGGGGAAATTGAACAGAAGGGGAACGAGCTGACATTCTGGCAGGTAATCAAGCACACAAAGACTAATGGCACCAATTACAACCCATGTGGGCTCCACTGATTCATGTGCAGGACTCGCTGCTTTTGAATTTGTTTTAATTGCATTCTAACACTGGGCCAATCGCACGTATGCACTTTAAAACAATAGTTATAACGCAATAATAAACGTAGAAGTTAAAGGTGCCGGGTGTAGAATTCTGTGACATCCAGTGGTGAAGTTGGTTGTTGTGTCCATCACCTCACCCTCACCAGGATGTCATTAAAACTCAAAATATGTTTAGTAGGTCCACTCTGGGCTAATGTAAAAACAATGGCGGCCCCCACAGGGTGGACCCACTACTTGTGTAAATATACATAAATGGGCTCCTTTAAGGCTAATGGAAAAAAAACAAACAATAGATTTAGGTGATTATAAATTCATGAAAATGTCAGTATGTAGTTGTTTACAAGTGACAAAAATCTGACAAAAAGCCGAAGTCTTACACACTGCACCTTTAAGACATAGAAGCTGTATAGAAATACAGCACACAGTTGCAAACTGGGAGTTCTATAAACGATCAATTCCGGGTGATAATCATTTGACAAGCGGCCATTTGCACATTTTAAATACCCGCTCACATTTTCTGTGGTAATAACAATTTGGAACCCAAAGTCATTAGCGGCTCCCCATCAATCACGCCTGCCCCCAAAGTGAGAGATGTTAGAATAATAATGGATGATCAGGTGTGGTGGTGTCGCGCTGTCGCCGCCATAAATCCTCCGTACACAAAGCGTGATCCCGGGCTGCTGTAATATACATCATTTCCTTTTATGTAGCTACTCGTTGCGCCTCATTTCCCTCAAAATGTCCTTGGTATCCTTTTTTTTTTTTTTTTTTCTTTCCTTCTTTCTTTTTTCCCCGACACCTTCCTCGTCTACAGTTAACGCCGTGTGTCGTGATGCACTTTCTAGGAATTAATGGAATTATTTTTATTTTATTTTATTTTTTTCCATGTGCGTCAGGTCTGCTGCGGGGTCGGCGAAGTCGGTTTGATGTTCATATCGACGCAGAGACATGCCAGAGGATGATGGTCCAATTACTACAATTCACAAAGAGATGATTTCTTAACGATGGAGTTGAAATATGAAAGATTACATGTGAACTTCTACTCGTGTGATATTGTCATGATGTTATGCATCAGCAGGTTGGACGGTTTATTGGAAATGTAAAGCAGATGTAAATGATAGAGGACACGTCTTCATCCTGTCCCTCAATCCAGAAAATTCAGTGCGTTACTAAATGATGAACTCAAATTGGATAAGTCAAAGCGAAAAGACTTGAGCTGAATTAAATTAAATATGACATATCAGAAAAATGCAATGATTGAACATAAAATGACAGAAAATTATATTCAAGAGGGAAAACTTTCATTTAATCTAGTTGCTCCATGACCTGTCAACTAACCGGGAGGAGGTGAAATGTAGAGTCTGTACTGCAGCCAACCACTAGAGGGCAATGCATGACACAATAGGATGATAAGATACTATACTATACAGCGCGAGATGATAAGATACAAGATGACACAATCATCGTAATACTAGATAAGCTACAATAAGATCAAAGTATAATTTGATATGATACAATAAGATACTTCACAAAATAATAGGCTGGGAGAAATACGATAAAATACGATTTGATGATATATATATATATATATATATAATATGATGCAAAATGATTATTTTCATCAGCGCTCTAACTCAGGAGTCGTGTTGCAGCAGGATATATGTTCAGTTCTCATTTCCCTGTTTAAGTGTCACTGGACTCTCGTTAGCGCACGAGAGTAAACACAACCCCGCTGCGCCTCCTCTGTCCTGTAAACTGACCACGGAGCAGCAACACGCCACCGCACTCAACTCTGACAACACATTGACCCATGCGCTGCGCCGCCGCCGCCGCGCGTCTCAATGTGCACGGCGCTCGCCTCGGCCCCAGGACGAGCCACAGCCCCCCCCCCCCCCCCCCCCCCCCCCCCCCCCCCCCCCCCCCCCCCCCAAAAAACAAAACAAATAAAAATAGAAAAAATGTAAAAATAAAAATCCTTCTCGGGAGGAGCCATTTTTCTCTTCTCCATTACGCCGACGCGGCGTACAGTAAATCTGCAGCCGGCGCTCGGGCATCTTTATGGGGTAATGGCTCGTCTCAGAGTACAGTAAGTGTCCTCTGGCTATTGATCCAGGTTGGTAAGCTGGAGTGCTGGGAAGCCCGGAGGCGCGCTGGTGCTCAGGAGTCTGCTCTGGGCTCCTGGATGTCCGGAGGGGGCGGGGCCACAGGAGCTGGAGCAGCAGACAGAGTGGAACCAGCCGGAGAGACCGACACGATGACTTTTTAATGGCGTCTAATTCCACTACGGACTAATGAACGGTGAGATACGGTATGTCACCCGTGCTACTACCGGCCACCAGAGGGCGACGTCTACATCGAGTCTGCATTCAAAAGAACGAACGAAGCATTTCAAATGACTTTTAGTTTCCCTGTGCTCCACCAGGGGGAGGGGTTTACAACAGACGCACAGCAGCCAGCCACCAGGGGGCGACTGCCACATTTCAAACTCATTGCTCAGGAGTCAGGTCTGTCTGGGCTCCGCGATGTCCAGAGGTGGTCGGACGAGGGGGGGGGGCGGGGGGGGGGCTAGGGCAGCAGACAGAGGGGAACCATCCAATGACTTTTTAATGGCGTCTCATTCCACTATGAACTAATGAATCGAGAAACCCGACCTTCTGGCTTCAAAAGGCAACGTCGGGGTCATTTCTCGCCACGCCTGCGATATCGCGCCGCCGCTCCGTTTACAAAGCTCGCTTCTCCGCCGAGACGCGGCCTCTGCGGCGGGGAAGATCACGTGCGTACAAATGGCGCATTGACGGCGGAGCTCACGGCCAATTTCCCCCCTTTGCAGCCATCGCACACGCAACAGAAGCTGCCTGAGCATCTGGTGGTCAAGGGCCCCCCGGAGACTCAGGTAGGAGAGCGGAGGATCTTGTGTGATGTCGGCAGAGCTGTCAAAGTATAATCTGTTTTCCCCGTGCCATGGGTTGGAGGCTAAACCACACACACGCACACGCACACGCACACGCACACGCACACACACACACACACAGAGTCACGTACGGCTCCATTGCCAGTGCCGTGCCTCAGGCGATCCCCACCTGTGCACGGTTCTTTATTTCTTGCATGGCCTCTCTGTTCATCCGTCTTGATTATGTCTCTTTAGCTCCTCCCCCCTCCCCCTCCCTCCCCCCCCCTCTCCCTCTACCCATTTTCCATTTCCTCATTACGAGTTCCGCACGTGCTCGTTCATACTCAGCGTCCTTCAGAGTCGGAGGTACGAGCGAGGGTTCGTTGTATCCGCGCATCCCCTGCGACTCCGTGGGTGAAACTATGAAACTAGATGAAATGTAACCTTGACGCCGCTTCGCTCACTCGCTCCTCTGTTTCATCTATTTTTCTATTTTGCAGAATAAAAGAAAATGGCCGACACCGGCAGTGTGCATTTTTTTTCTGTCATGGGGGGTCCGGAGCGGGAAGTCTCCGCTCTGTGTCGACGTGATTTATCGCTCCGGGATATAATTATGAAAAAAATAAAATAAAACAAAAACCGGAGGGGGCGGAGCTTATTCTTTTGGACTCCATCGAACGGAAAAAAATGAGCTGGCGACGTGGTTTTTGCGCTCCCTTCGCCGCCAAGGCCGGGTTTCCGATTCACGCCTTCGTGAAAGGGATACAATTACTCTCGTCTATTTCATAACATTGTTAGCGTGTGAGGTCGCGGCGGCGCATCGTGCGCGTCTGCGGCCCCTCGGAGACCCGCGGCGCTAATGAGCGGGGTTCGTGCGGCGGCGGTGGCGGCGGCGAAGCCATTTGCTCCTAAATGACATTTCCTTTGTGAGGGTGAGCCCGTATTAGTCCGCTAATACACCGAGTCGCCCCACGCGTTTGTATTCTCCGAGGGGTTGGCGGCGCACTTTATTATTAAGTATGATATTAGCATACTGCCGCTATGAGGAGGAATCCTTGTTCACTTTGCCCCGACAGAGCTATTCAACTCCATCTTTCACCTTAACCACCGAGCCACAGATGGAGTCTCGGAGGGAAGGGAAGGGAAGGGGAGGAGGGAGGGAGGGAGGGAGGGAGGGAGGGATCTCACATCCGACAGGAAATTATGAAAAAGGATTAATTTGACCTTTGCTCGCAGCAAGAGAGAGCGAGGGAGACAAAGGGAGGGAGGGGGCGGGGGGGCGGGAGGGGGAGGCTTAAGGGGAGGAAGCGCCTCCAGAGAGGGCAGGATCCAGGAGGAGGGAGCGGGGGGATAATGAGGGCTCCTCTGCCTCCGACATGCCGGAGCAAGAGGTCTGCGCTTCTCCGACCGAAGCCCAGCGGAGGGACGGGGAGTCGAGCCCAGATCCTTCAGGCGTCACCGAGACAGTCACTCCAGACGTGAAGGTGAAGACCTTCGATTGGCTCGCGTTTGGACCCGACGCGGTCAGAACGATACTGAATAAACTCTGATGATGCTGATCTAAAATAAGTTCATTGGGATCATAACCCAATTTGATTTCCATTTATTTCTAAAAATAAGTAGGAACTCATTTCGTCTTTGGCACAAAAACTGTCCCTTAACGTAAACATGTGCGTTTATACGTTTAATGGGACTTTAAGGTTAAAATGTTGACTTTGACCAGATGTTCTATAACTTCGTAGAGCAGAGGTTTTATTCCATACATACATCCAAGGGGGAATGGAGAGGTCGGGAATGGAACCTACGACCTCGTGGATTCAAGGTACACCCACCACAAATACACACTGGGATTTCAAATGAGCAAAGTTATTGATTGCCGTCGTTGGTTTTAAACTGCAGAATAAATAAAGCCAAAAATAATAAATACATAAGTAAAATGTCATGAATCTTTGCAGTAAGAGTCAGGATGTTTAAAGGCTGTGATCTCAAATGAAAGGTGTCGACTTGTTTTTACATTTCTACAGATGCTCATAGACAAATACACAAGTCTTTAGAAAAGCTTCAGAAAAGTTTGGGGCGTAAAACAAAAGCTCTCGTTTTCCCACTTCTGTTCCGCATGTTGGTTTTACAGATGATTGATCAGGCAGCTTGTTCTCCCTCAGTCATCAAACTGTAAACGATGAAGAGCTAAATTCCTATTGATGGGAAACTGTCGAACCCACAAGTGCGTGATTCTCTCCTTTATTCGTGCTTCGCTCACTTTCACTCAGAATCATCATGTCAGCAAAGTTGAACTAGTTAAATCCATTATATCATATATATATATATATATATATATATATACACACACACATATATATATATATATATATATACACACACACACACACACACACACATATATAGGAGGAGGACATCCTGTTCAGCGAAGATCTCTGAGGAGATTTCCTGTGCGGGGCCCAGATATTCATTAAGGGGCCCGGAGCAAAGGGAGCAGGGTTCAAACTACAGCCCAACAGGAAGGATTCCTTTATTTACAGGAGCACGGCTGTTTATCAAAACTTTAGAGGTTGGAGAAGTGAAGACCATTTTATATGATCTATCTATCTATCTATATCTATATCTATCTATCTATATCTATATCTATATATCTATATATATATATATATATATATGTTTCTACTTATTTATTTCAATTTTGTTTTTAACTCAAAGACAAGAGGTCATTTGAATCCAAAATCACTTCTTAATTTTCAATATTTTCGAAAAGGGTACAGTGGAGTAGTTGAGGGCCAAGTCTATTTACTATGATCATCACGTGAGTTTCTGTATAAATCAAAGTAACACAGACTCTCATTCTAAGCCGACCGAGCGTTTTAGAAACTCCGGTGGGGCCCAAATCAAAAGACGTGGCCCAAAGTACTTCTTCACTGAAAAGAAGTACGTTTGACCAGAAAACCAGTGAACAAATCCACTTCTCCGCCCTCCGCTGCCACATGGGATCATCGTGGACAATCACCAGCACGGACGAAGTCACGGGCGGCGAGTGACGGCGCTCTCTCTCTTAAACTGGCGCTAAACGAAGCGCGCGTCTCCGTCCACAGATTAACGCCGTGCGCTCCCCAAAGCCACTTTCATCCAGCTCCGTCGGCTGTGTAATTCAAGTTTCTTTAAAAAGAGCGACGATTTCACAAGAGGCTAATAGCGTATTTACCGGCACGGGGGCCGTTATTGAAAATCCCGCAATGGTTATAAGCATGAAATTGAATACCGATTTCCCCCCCCCCCCCTTTTCTTTGCGAATTACAGATCATTCAGAGACGAGGCTGACGAGAGGCTCTTGCGCGCGACCGTGGTTCGAGGGCTTTATCTGAACGGCAGATTCATTACGACCTCCTCCATTGTCTCACTCTCCGACTCCTGCAGCTGCCAGGGAGGTTAATGAGAAGACGACGTTCAGCGGGAGAGACAGACTTGTTTGTCGCCCTGCCCTCCGTATATTTATATATTTAGATGTAACATAAATACATCGTCGCAGGTGCAGCAGCCATCTTAGCCGTTTCCATGGTGACGTGAATCGGGGCTAAATATAAAACGCAGCGGCGCGCGCGTCCGTCCGTCGGAGACGTTGACGAGGAGAAGGCGTTATTTGGCGAGACGACTAAACCCTCCGTCCACTTTTCAATCAAGCCAAATTCCACATAGCGCACCTTTAAATATGAAATCAGACAAAGATGTTGGATTCACGTAATAGTGTGAGCATGAGGCCATTTCTCACTTTCATGAATAATAATGACGTTGAACGACAGCGTCAGCACAAGACACGTGACTCAGCAGTTTGAGGACGGAGTCCGATCTGCCGACGTCAGCGCAAAGTCTCACAAAGACGAGTCAATCTTATCTGAGTCATTTGTTCAGATCATAGACAGAACAACAACAACAACACACACACAACTTAAAGAGTGAGGACCAATCGCCGTCTAGTGGCCGGCTGCGGTATAGTTGAAGAAAGATACTCCTGCCTCCTCCATGTTAGTGGAACAGGAGACTTTGACTTCAAATAAGTTCCAGCTGTTTTTAATGTGATTTGTTGATTCCACTGTGCTTCATCTATAAGGAGCGTTTTTTTTATCTTTTCATTTTTTATCTTTATATCTTGATCCACATACAATCGATTCCCTCTCCTCATGTCAAACTGCTTCGCCTTGAGTTCACGATAGAAACAAGAAGAAATGTCACCACTGACAAAACGCCGAGTCGTGATTGGTCGTCTACAGTTCATAGATGAACAGAACAATGCGGGGAATAGAAATAATAGAGCAGCAAAAAGTCAGAGAAAGATGGGTCTTTTTTTACAAGATGAAAAAGAGAATTGCATATGAAAATATATAGAGTTTCTATGATTCACTCGCTCGACCACCACCACCTCTCTCTCTCTCTCTCTCTCTCTCTCTCTCTCTCTCTCTCTCTCTCTCTCTCCCTCCCTCCCTCCCTCCCTCCCTCATATATAAAGGCCAGGGACATTGAAAAAAGATCCAGGCTGAGTTATACAGGCCTTTGTCGGACACCATATTTATAGATCCGCGAGAGACAGAGAGAGACAGAAAGAGAGAGAGAGAGAGACAAGGGGCGAGCGAGGTGTTGTAATTACTGCAGCGTACCCGGACAGAATTAACCTTTAAGGTTCGTCAGGCCACGGGAGGAAAATTATTACACCCCTCTGCCTCCCTCCCTCCCTCCCTCCCTCCATCACTTCCCTGTCACTGCCACCAGGGGCAGGAGAGGGCGGACGCTCGGCTGTTTACACGAATAGAAAGCCAACGAGATGGAGGGTGGCGGCGGCGGCGGCGATTGTCTGCGTTTGTCGGAGACGTGGCATTTGCGTCTCTCACCTTCCTCTCCATCTCATCACCACCTCTCTCTCTCTCTCCTGTTCTCATCCCACCATCTCATCACCTCTCCTCTGATCTCACCATCTCTCTCTCTCTCTCTCTCTCTCTCTCTCTCTCTCTCTCTCTCCCCCCTCCTCTGATCTCACCCTCTCTCTCTCTCTCTCTCTCTCTCTCTCTCTCTCTCTCTCTCTCTCTCTCTCTCGCCTCCCAGGAATACCTTTTCTCCTCCTGCCCAAAGCGTCTGCAGAAGCGACAGCTCAGGAGAAGTGGAATCCTTCCCCTCCTCTTTCCAACAGTTCCCATCACTCCATCACGTCTTTGACACTTGGACAGTCGGAGGATGGACGACAAAAATCGCTTGCAATCGGCTCGACTCCGAGCTGCGTCTGATCTCCTCCACCGGCGCATTTGTAGCTCCGCCCCCTGCGCCTCACGTAGAAACGACGCCCATTCGGCTTCCTGTTGTTCGCATGTACCCGATTGCCACAGCGAACAAAATAAAAATAAAAAATACGACGCCCTCCACCTCTACTCCCCGCTCTCGGTGAAACTGGCACTAAGGTTGCCGTTGGATTTCGCCCGTGTAAAAAAACACACCGTATTTTCATTTCTCATCCGTTTCCGCTTCCCCCTCATCAACGCCGTTTCTGCCTCTCGGTCCTCACTTCCTGCTGGAGGCCCAGACGGGCTGCGCTAACGAGGCTGGACTCCTGCTGGCTCCATCGGCCTGTCGCTGCAGAAGCTGCAGGGCTGTCGGTTCCCATGTCGTCAGGGCGGAGGAGAGGAGGGAGGAGAGAGGAGGCAAGGGAGTAGGAGAGGAGGAAGGAGGCGAGGACGCCAAGGAAACCTGTCGTCACTCAGCGAAACTTTCTCTGTTTTCTTACACACACACCCCTTCCCCCCTTCCCCTCCCCCTACCCCTCCCCAACTCTTCTCCAGGAGTTTTGAAAGAGCGACAAAGATCCCTGGAATCCGTTTCTCTCCCCTCCCCCTCCTCCCCCTCCCCTCCCCCCCCCACGCCCCCGAGGCGAAGCGGCAGCTTTTGGGGGTGAGTCGCTGGGAGTGAGGAAGGCGCCGGTGGCGGAGGAAGACGAGGGCGAAGGAGGAGGGAGAACAGCAGCACCTGCTCGTTGTTACGAAACAAGGCGGCGCGTTGTGCGAGGCGAGAGGCGCTTTGTGTGGAAGCGCCGGGAAATGAGGTGGAAGCGAGAGGGTGCGCGGGCGCCGGCCGCGGGCCAACGCAGGGGGGGATGACGTGGGTTCTTTTGTGGGAGCAGACGCACAAAAGCTTCCCCGTGTGTTTGTGGAACAACAAGGATGAAACATTACACGCGTCGATGCAAGAAGGTCAGATACTCGGGAGGAGTTTCTACCACCGAGTGTAGAACATGTGTTTCCTTCTGTTAGCACCGAGCTCACTTGTTTGTTTTTTTTATAGTTGTTTTAACATTTTCCTTTCAAAGTAAATAAATACTTCAAACTCTTCAAATAAATAGATAAGTAAATGCACATTATCTGGGGGGGGGGGGGA
>JAFBJT010112005.1:50753-61947 GCA_016785325.1 Chascanopsetta lugubris | reverse complement strand
AAATCCCCCCCGCACCGCCGCCCTCTCGACCCCCCCCCACCCCCCGCCCCCCCTCCCCCTTCCCCTCATGCATACATCTGCCTTGCTAATCCCGCCTAATGAGGACCACAAGGACCTGAGCAAACATGTGAAGAAGGTCATTTGGCCTTCACGCCCAGCTGACTGCAGCGTGAACAGGCTCCCATGGACACTGCGGAGGTTTGTGTTTGTGAAGTGGTGCGGTGCTCTGCACTGGTCTTGGTCCAGTGAGGGAGAGGGAGGCCAGAAACAACTCATTTGGAAAACACCACCATGTGTATTCATTAAGTGTTTTGAATCGAAATTCGTTGGATTTATTTATTTATTTATTCATTTATTTATTCATGTATTTATTCATTTATCTATTTATTCAAAGAGACCGGCACTAAAATCAAGTGTTTGAGACAGAGGCTGAAAAGAGGAGCTGCAGCTGGAGTGGTGTTTTTTTCAACAGTAACACAAATTTAATTATAATCCTGGATGTTTGTCTTATCTTAGGAAATTAAATGTTATTGCTCATATTCAAATCAATAATTTGATTTAACAAATTCTTTTTTTGTCCTAAAATGACCCCCAGTCTTTTTGACAGACTTTAAATTCAGTTTGAATACAATCCAAGTGGATCTCCAGTTGTTATTTTTTTTTTTTCGTTTTTTTTCAGCACAACATTCGGCACTAAGTAATGTTTTATAAATGTGAAGCTGTTTGAGAAGCCCGGAGTTGATGCACCGGCAAATTTCCTCCGCGGACGCGACCGAGGGAGGAAAACGTTAAAGCTGCTGAGGAAGAGGAAGAGGAAGAGGAAGTGGAAGTGGATTCACACTCTCCTGTGTGTGTGTGTGTGTTTCCCCCCTCAGGTCGCTCAGACCTTCTACATTACCATCAAACCCGTGGACGACTCGCTGCCCCTCCTCCAGGTCCCGGGGATGAGGGTCCAGGAGGGCGTGAGGAAGACCATCACCGAGTTCGAGCTGAAGGCCACGGACGCCGACACCGAGGTAAGACCCCCGTCGTCTTCTTCTACTTCCCGTCTGAAAACGACCCCCGTCCCATCCCGCCATTCCCAACTTTCGCCACCAGGCGGAGTCCATCGTCTTCACCGTGGTCCAGGCTCCTCGCCACGGCGCCATCGAGCGCACCAACAACGGTCAGCACTACCGGCAGACCAGCACCTTCACCATGGACGACGTCTACCAGAACCGCATCAGCTACAACCACGACGGCTCCAACTCGCTGAAGGACCGATTCACCTTCTCTGTGGCCGACGGCACCAACCTGCTGTTCATGGTGGAGGAGGGCGGCAAAGAGGTGTGTCCGTGTGTGTGTGTGTCTGTGTGTGTGTGTGTGTGTGTGTGTGTGTATGTGCGCTTATATTTACAGTGTATCTTTTAAGGGTTGATTTAGATTCCTCAGGGGCTGAGAAATGCGTGAGGAAAATTAGTGTCCCCACTAAGATAGAAATACAAGGGCGTGTGTGTGAGTGTGTGTGTGAGAGTGTGTGTGTGTGTGTGTGTGTGTGTGCGCTTATATTTACAGTGTATCTTTTAAGGGTTGATTTAGATTCCTTAGGGGCTGAGAAATGCATGAGGAAAATGAGTGTCCCCACTAAGATAGAAATATAAGGGTGTGTGTGTGAGTGTGTGTGTGTGTGCATGCGTGTGTGTACGTGTTTGACAACTTCCTGACATGTCGATTACAACTTCATGATAGAGTTAGAATCAGCAGGGTAAGGGCCTTCATGGTTGCGCGCGTGTGTGTGCATGTGTGTGCGTGCGTACGTGCATGTGTATGTGTGTGTGTGTGTGCTTATCTCTACTCTTTTACATGCCTAAAAGGTGAATCAGCAGTTCCTGTGTGTGTGTGTGTGTGTGCGTGTGTGTGTGCGTGTGCGTGTGTGTGTGTGTAAGTGTGTGTGTCTGACACTTGAATCTGGGTGAGGACTCACTTACAAAACGGCTGAGTCAGCGTTATTCTCATAAACTGGAGCATTCCTGGGATTTGAGACACGGTGACGTTTTGGACAAATTAAAAACTAAATTAATTTTTTTTTTTAAAGTAGCATCAGACTGTGGAGGATCCCCTTAAAGGGCCAGTGTGTAAGATTTTGGAGAAATGCTATTTTTCCTATATATGGCCTTATGATGACATTTTTATTTAAAATTTTCTTAGAAAATATTGTTTTATATTTAAGGAAAGTATGAAAAAGCAATAACCATGTTGTTTGATGTTTCCTTCTTCAAACATTCTTTTTTATTTCTTATTATGTTACAAAGCCCAGGTGGACGTGACGCTCAGTAGATTTATATTAAAAGTTCAACGTGTGGAATTAAGGTGCAATTATGTCCATGTCTATCGTCACTGATTCAAAATGAATGGCACATTTGAAATGAATCTATAAACATTTCAATGTTTTAGTCTTTAAACACGTTTTATATCAATGAATGTCTCCACGAAGACACATGAGAGAGTGGGGGGTTAGGAGGGAGGGGGAGGGGGAGGGTTGGGGAGGGAGGGGGGGTTATTATTTCTTATGTTATAAACCCCTGGTGGTCATCTTGTGAACTGTCTCTGGCCTCGACCAAAAGTCAACTCCTGTGGATTATATATAGAACGTTTGTCTTACAGATGGACCAATGAATGTGTGTGTGTGTGTGTGTGTGTGTGTGTGTGTTAATGTCAGTTTTATGGTGTTAGTTATGAAAGAGCCTCAGGGTGAATTGACTCCTCTGATTGTCAATTTAAGCTCCGCTCTCCGCCGCCCTCCAACACCTGCCTCCTTTAATAGTCCGCATGATTAAATTGAATGATGGCAGGCGCTGATATTACCAGCGCCCCCCCCCCCCCCCGCCCCCCCCCCCCCACACACACACACACACACACACAGGGCTGTGTTTATTATCTCTCCATCACCTGACGGTTGGATGGACACACTCATGCTCGGCGGCTCAGACGTGGTGTCGTGGATCCGGTTCCATCGGAGCGGCTCGGTTCGTCATTTGATAAAGTCGCAGCTGCTGGAAAAGCCAGTGGATGAACGTGTCGTTCAAATGTTCCCGTCGCCCTGAACAACATCTGTGTCATTATGGGATGTCACCTTCAAAATTCACTCACGCTTCTCCAAAGCGCATCTGTTTCTTTTCAGAAGGGAAACAAATGTGACTGATGGAGACCAAACTGTAGTTTGTACCAGACCTTAAACAGTCACCTCTGAAGTGGATCATTGGAACATGGGAGTCTATGGGGATGGAGCCTCTAGTGGCCGCCCTGTGAACTGCAAGTTCTTCCGCTTGCTTGTTGTAATCAAATGACTGTATTTTGGCTGAGGAGACATATTCCAGTGAAACCTGCTCATGAACTGATTGAATGAAGTTAGTAAAGTTGTGTCATGTCCCTTTATTTAAAGTCCCCTGTCAGTGCGCCATGTGTGAGTCTGGGATGATTTGTGTTTTCCAGATTGTGACGGCCGCTCCTCAGAAGTTCAAGATCGACATCCTGCCGGTGGACGACGGAACGCCACGTATCGTCACCAACCTGGGTTTACAGTGGCTGGAGTACATGGACAACAAGGTACACCTCCTCCATAGTCTGAGAATTGTACCTATTTATTCATATTATAGATGTATATTTTATTTTTTACATTTTTTTTATCTAAAACAGTTTAAATTGTGTATTTTTTTTATTTAAAACAATTTAAATTGTGTGATGAGTCAAGTTATAACAACTCAATATCTTAATGTCGCAGTTCCATGTGCAAAGAGAAGCTGTTCCTGTCTTGTTTACTTGCTCCCCCTGCTGGCCGTTACACCTCATTACACCTGAAACCCATTCGATTCTATGGACACTGAAAACTACTTCAGCCTGAGTTGCAGGTAGTTGGGGGGTCGTGTACATTGTTTGGCAGGGCTTGACCTGTCATATGTTATGCCCCGCCCCCTTTGACCAGATGGATGAAAATTATACAACATCAATTTTTAAGATCAAAAAGCCATAAATAGAATAAAAATACAATTCCATCACTTGGTGTCAGAAGTGTTATGGAGGGTGCATTATTTGGCAGGGCCGCACCGGTTGAGATATACGCCCCCGGGCCTCCTTTTAATCGGACCTGATGAGTGGAAAGTGAAATGTACATTATGAGATCAAATGATTAGATATCGGTCCATAATAATAATTCAATATGAAAAGAGAGAAGATGTTTGATTCGAACCCCTCCGTCCTCTGTGTGTCCGTCCCTCAGGCCACCAACCTGATCTCCAAGAAGGAGCTGCTGACCATGGACCCGGACACAGACGACGGACAGCTGCTCTACGAGATCACCTCCGAGCCCAAACACGGATTCCTGGAGAGCAAACTCAAACCTGGCAACCCCGTCACCAGCTTCACACAAGGTGAGCTGCTCACCTCCACCTTCAGGCTGCAGCCTGGACCAATGTCAGGCTGCTGCTGTGAGATGTTGATCCTTCTGGCTGGACACACACACACACACACACACACACACACACACACACACACACACACACACACACTTTGATGTGCTGCGTTCAGCAGCGGAAACATGGTTCTATTCACGATGACAAAAATGTAAACATAAGACTCTGCTTGCTGAAAATATCCCAGTGTTTACCTTCACACTCCGTTATTGTTATTAAAGGTGCAGTGTGTAAGATTTGTGGGGTGGTTTATTTATAAACGCACTGGTTTGAGATGCCAGCCACCCCACCTCCTCCCCTTCAAAATAAAAGCTCCACTTTAGAAAACCACTCCCATTCTTTTCCAGTCCAATTTTATTTCGAAATTAGTGTTTTCTTTGTATTTCTGAGCATAAGGGAACTGTTTGAACTAGTATTGCCTACAAATATTTTTTTTTTTTTTGTGTGCAAAATGTAAAATTATTTTCCTGACACACATTTTGATAATTACTGATTATGAAGTTGTGTTGATTGTGTTGATTCCACATCCATTTGAGTTTACAGTCATTGCTACTGAAATGGAGACATGATAGAAGAAAAATGGATTCTTCTAAACCTTTATTCCTTTGATCTCCAGCCGACATCAACCTGGGTCTGATCCGCTACGTGCTGCACGAGGAGAAGGTCCAGGAAACCATGGACACCTTCAAGTTCCTGGTCAAAGACAGTAAACCCAACGTGGTCAGTGACAACGTCTTCCACATCCAGTGGTCGCTCATCAGCTTCGAACACAAGAGGTCAGTGTCGCGTGGTTGGACTTTTTTACTTTTCAAAAGTCGTTAAGAAAAATAAAGCTAACCCCCCCCCCCCTCCTCCTCCGACTTCCTATCCTGGTTGCGCAGCTACAACGTGAGCGAGAAGGCCGGCACGGTGTCGGTGACGGTGAAACGGACGGGGAACCTCAACCAGTACGCCATCGTGCTCTGCCGCACCGAGCAGGGCAGCGCCACCTCCAGCAGCAGCGTGGGATCGCGCCAAGGCCAGCAGGACTACGTGGAATATGCTGGACAGGTAAGTGAATTTCAATTGGTAGTTATTTATTCACGAATCATTTGTAATTCAAATCATTTATTCATTTATTTATTTAAGCATTTAAGGATTGAATCCTAATTTTAATAATCTTTTAAACAATTATTTGCGAATTCATTGTATTTTATTTGTGAATGGTAACTATCTATGTACAGTATTTATGCACTTATTGAATTTCTTATGCATTCATTTATTTATCTATTCATGCATTCATTTTATTTTCTATAATTTACTAATCAATTACTTTTAAATGATTTGTTTATTTATTCATCCACTTATTTTTTTCGTTATTATTGTTCATTTTAATAATTGCATCCATGTATTATATTCATTTTTTTTATTAGAAAAAAAAAGTATTATTTGGATTAAACAAACCTCTCGTTGCAGTTTTATTTTTTTTAAGCTTAGCGTCTTTTATTGTGAAAATCTGCAGGTCCAGTTCGACGAGCGCGAGGACACCAAGGTCTGCACCATCGTCATCAACGACGACAAAGTGTTCGAGGGCACGGAGAGTTTCCAGGTGGAGCTCAGTATGCCCGTGTACGCGCTGCTGGGCGGGAACACGCGCGCCGCCGTCAACATCAACGACACGGAGGACGAGCCCACGCTGCAGTTCGACAAGAAGGTTTACCACGTCAACGAAAGCACCGGCTTCGTCCACGCGCCCGTGGAGAGGAAAGGTACCGGGTTATTTTGGAGTCTAGTTCTGCAAAAACGTACGTCCGTGACCAAATAAGGAAATGCTAAAATGTCGGTGTAATGTTGCGATAAAGGATGTTAGCATCCGTGAAGATACAAACATGTTATCGTAAACCACATCCTCTAAATCGTCCATAATTTCCTGTACATTCACTGGTTGTATGTTCCTAGTCTACCATTCATCACCAGAGGAGGCGCTATTCTTCGCAGGAAACACTTTTTTTTACTACTTCCTGTTTGAGCTCATTGGTCAGTGGGCGGGACACTGCCAACATTTTTATTTGGCCCCTTGAACATGAAATTTCCTGTTTGCCGGAGTTTACAAACAAAACAAATCGTCATAGCAGTCATTTAAGTTGTTTACATTTAAAACTGTATCAGTGTAATGGAGAAAACAAACATGTCCGCCGTCTTACGACCTCAGGCGACGCCTCCAGCACAGTCTCCGCCCTCTGCTACACCGTAGCCAAGTCGGCTCAGGGCAGCAGCCTCCACGCGCTGGAGTCGGGCTCCGACTACAAGAGCCGCGGCATGAGCGCCGACAACCGCGTGGTCTTCGGCCCCGGCGTTAGCATGTCCACCTGCGACGTCAAGCTCATCGACGACAGCGAGTACGAGCTCTCCGAGGAGTTCGAGCTGGTTCTGTCGGACGCCTCGGACAACGCCCGCGTCGGAGACGTGACGGTGGCCAAGGTCGTCATCGACGGACCCAACGACGCGTCCACAGTGTCTCTGGGGAACGCCACGTTTACCTTCAGCGAAGACGCAGGTACCGAGTGTTAGCTATTCGTAGCACATGCAGTGTGTGTTGTTATTGTATTGTTACATGTGAATGGTTGAAATTGTACTAATCACGACGGGAGAGACGGAAGGAATAATGATAATGATGAGAATTATAATAACGACAACAAAAGGGAAGTTCATCGGGAGACGAAAGTAACAAGAAAATTCAATTCAGTCAATGAACTTGAAGCTTTTATTTTGAAATTCACAGAGGAAGTGAGGTAAATAGCTTTGATACCTCAAGTTTGCTTTGAAGATAAACATTAAAACTAAGGATTGGGGGCTGACTGTGCTCTGCACTTGCTCATGACTCACTCAAGTGGTAAAAAAGTGGTATTGCAATGTTGCCAGATGTGCACTTCCTGACTTTGATGTGATGTTAAGACTGTTCTTGGTGTTTTTTCAAGTCTACTGATTTTCTTTTCCTAGTTCCCAAATATTCTAAAGTTTAAGAATGACCACTAGCCTTCTTCTTAAAAAATGCACTCTGTCCACCAGGGGGCAGCGAAGCTGCCCTCCATCCTGATCATCCTCTGCTTCGTGTCTCCACGCTTCAGGCACCATCGAGATCCCGGTGCTGCGTCTGGGCAGCGACCTGTCCTCGCTGACGTCAGTGTGGTGCGCCACCCGACCCTCCGACCCGCCCTCTGCCACCCCGAGCATCGACTACATCCCCAGCTCCAAGAAGGTGGAGTTCAAACCCGGGAAAACGGAGGAGGTGAGGACCGGACTCTCTCTGGACTGCCTCAGTAGAACTGCCTTGGAGAACCTCTCTCGACCTCTTTGTCTCTGGTCTTCACAGACGTGCAGTTTGACCATCATGGACGACGTCCAGAACCCGTCCATCGAAGGGTCCGAGTCCTTCGTGGTCTTCCTCAGTTCCCCTCAGGGCGCCGTTCTCCAGGAGCCGTACGAAGCCAACGTGGTCATCACCGACACCTTCCAGGACAGTGAGTACTCGCCCAGAGAGAACTCCCGGACCTCCGGACCCCGGGACGCCTCACGTCCCTGACCGTCCACTCTCGTCCGTCTCAGTTCCCAGCATGCAGTTCGAGAAGACCGCCTACACTGTGAAGGAGAAGGACAGCGTCCTCCACCTGCCCGTCATCCGCACCGGCGACCTGTCCTTCAAGTCGTCGGTGCGCTGCTTCACCAGGACCATGTCGGCCATGGTGATGGACGACTTCCAGGAGCGACGCAACGACGACCAGTCCCGCATCACTTTCCTCAAAGGGGAGAAGGTAGTGGCTCGTGGTTTGTGTTGGTTTCTTTGTTTGTTGTGATCGTTTGTGGAGCTGAAACGATCCGTCGATCCGTCGCCTCCGATCGATGATGGAAGTGATTCGATCGTGATGTTCTCTAAAGGTGCAGTGTGTACGATTCGAGACTCCGCTGTGAGCGACACGGAGAGAGAGAGGAGGAGAACTGCGATCCGCGCAACCATGTAGAGACGGAAATGACATGCTGACGCGTAGATAAGAGAAATGACACCGGGCTTTGTAGTTTGTTTGATGACAGAACTCAGTGTCGACCTGTTTGAAAGGAAACATCAAGGTAAATGAGGGCAGTTGTGATCTGGCGCTGTATCGAAAATCGAATCAAACAGAATTGACCTATCTATTGTATCTGGGGGGTCGCGTGATGGAAACACTGGTCTCCGTCACCAAGATGTTTAGAACTCTGGGCTGTTGTCAAAAGATGTTTTATGATTCTATTTCTGACAACAAGTGACCAAAATCGTACACACTGCACCTTTAATTCACATTTTGCTGTAACTGCTGGTGAAGGAACTGACGTAACATTGGCCATTTCTCACTTACGAGACACACACACGTCACACGTTCTCCGCATTTGTTCTATTCATTTTCTAGTATCAAGTAATCGAAGCAAATAATTGACGGATGAATCGATTACAAAAATAATCCATAGCTGCGGCTCTAATCGTTTGTTTATTTCCGTTTTGTCGTCCAGGTGAAGAACTGCACCGTCCACGTCCACGACGACTCGGTGTTCGAGCCCGAGGAGGAGTTCCAGGTGCACCTGGGGACCCCGCTGGGAGACCACTGGAGCGGCGCCATGGTGGGCGTGAGGGACATCGTCACCATCACCATCACCAACGACGAAGACGGTGAGCTAACGTGACCTAGCATGCGCGCGCTATCGCCCGTCGCCTCCGGAGGGCAGCACTTTGATCTTTGACCTTCCTCCAGCTCCCACCATCGAGTTCGAGCAGGCGTCCTATCAGATCCGAGAGCCTCCGGGTCCGGACGGCATCGAGGTGTTGAACATCAAGGTGATCCGGCACGGGGATCTGGACCGGACCTCCAAGATCCGCTGCAGCACCCGGGACGGATCGGCCCAGTCCGGAGTGGACTACAACCCCAAGAGCCGGGTCCTGAGGTTCACTCCCGGTCAGTCCTAAAAAAAAACAAAAAAACTTTAAAATAAGCGAATATACTAACAACGTCAGCCGAGTCACTGCCCCCTGGTGGATAGAGCTGATATTCGAGTTTCTTTTATTTTGAAGGAATGGACCACATCCTGTTCAAGGTGGAGATTCTGTCCAATGAGGACCGGGAGTGGCACGAGTCCTTCTCATTGGTCCTGGGCCCTGACGACCCTGTGGAGGCGGTGCTGGGGGAGATCACCATGGCGACCGTGACCATTCTGGACCAGGAGGCTTCAGGCAGCCTCATCCTCCCTGCCACACCTATTGTAAGAAAACCATAACAATTAAAGGTGCAGTGCGTCAAATTTAGGTGACACGAGCATTTTGTCACTTTGCACTTAAAAGTATGTAAAATGACTGTATTTTTATTATATAGAGATAACACTATATTTTTTTAAGTTTTGTTTACTTACAGTGGCCCAGAATGGACAAAATAAAAACCTTTTCAGTTCTCATTTACAGCCACTATAGTTTACACACTGCACCTTTAATGCATATTCAGTTACTGTGAAACAGCTGTAGTTAAACATTGAGCTTCATTGTCCTCTCTCTCTCTCTCTCTCTCTCTCTCTCTCTCTCTCTCTCTCTCTCTCTCTCTCTCTCTCTCTCTCTCTCTCTCTCTCTCTCTCTCTCTCTCTGTCTCTCTCTGTCTCTCTGTCTCTCTCTCTCTCTGTCTCTCTCCCCCCCTCTCTCTCTCAGGTGGTCTCTCTGGCAGACTATGACCACGTGGCGGAGGTGATGAAGGAGGGCAGTAAGAAGACGCCCCCTCCTGGTTACCCCCTGGTGTGCGTGACCCCGTGTGACCCCCACTACCCCCGGTACCCGGTGATGAAGGAGCGCTGCCTGGAGGCCGGGATCAACCAGAGCCAGCTGCACTTCTCCTGGGAGGTGGCGGCGCCAACCGACACCAACGGGGCCCGGTCTCCCTTCGAGACGGTGACCGACACCACACCCTACACCGGGGTCAACCACATGGTGAGTGTGTGTGTGTGTGAGTGTGTGTTTGTGTGTGTGTTTGAGTGTGCGTGTGTGTTTGCGCGTTTGTGCTTGCATGTATGTGCACACGCATGTGTGTGTGTCTGAGAGAGAGATTCTTTGTGTGTGAGTGTGTGTGTGTGTGTTCACGTGTGTGTGTGTGTGTGTGTGTGTCTGAGAGAGATTCTTTGTGTGTGTGTGCGCATGTGTGAGTGTGTGCGTGTTTGTCTGTTTGTGTGTGTGTGCTTGTGCATGTGTATGTGTGTGTGTGTGTGTGTGTGTGTGCTTGTGCATGTGTATGCGTGTGTGTGTGTGCTTGTGTGTACATGTGTGTGTGTGTGTGTGTGCGCGCGCGCATTTGTTCATGTATGTGTTCTCATAGGGATTGTCTGTGTTTACTGTACATCGCTGTGTCATATGTTATCCGTTGCCATGGTTACCGAGTGTCTCCCCCCCCACCCCCTCCACCCCCACCCCCCCCAGGTGCTGGACAGTATCTACTTCAGCCGGCGTTTCCACGTGCGCTGCGTGGCTCAGGCCCGGGACAAAGCCGGTCACCTGGGCACGCCGCTGAGGAGCAACGTGGCCACCATCGGCACCGAGGGCTCCATCTGCCACACCCCCGTTACCACGGGAACCGCCCGGGGCTTCCAGGCCCAGTCCTTCATCGCCACGCTCAAATACCTGGACGTGAAGCACAAGGAGCATCCCAACCGGTGAGCAGGGTAACAGTGGACGCCAGACGCTGGGACCGAGAGGCGGTTTGTTTACG